>JAGVSP010000612.1:0-85811 GCA_022494985.1 Micrasema minimum
GCGGATTCGACAACAACGAAGTAAGTGGTAAAGTTTATATTTGTTTATCGTAGTTATCTTCTATGCTTGAAAATTGTCAGGCGCATGAAGTGACAATACTCCATTTAATATTTTTTAGGTTATTATTCATCTGAGTTAATTCCACGGGGCAAAACCGTTTGGGATAAAACCGGTTTCCCGGCTTTGGACATGTATTCTAGAATGTCACTAGTGAACTAATATATAATAAGTAAATGTTTTTTTTTAATTTAAGCAGCATGGTGACAGCATGATGACTTAGAGAAGTTTATCTGTTGTAAATTTAGATGCCATAAATGTTAGACCGGGGTAAAATTGGTCCTATACCCGATTTTACCCAGGTACTGGAGTAAAACCGTAAATTCATAGCGTTCGGCAGTTTTATTTTCATGTTTTATTTTATTATCGTAGAATTTATTTTTTGTACTTTTTTAATACCTAAAATACCAATCTAATAAAGCAAATGTAAATTAATTTTCCATACTTATTAACGGGAGCTCTACAACGGTTCTTCCTTATGTACCCGGCTTTCGACGGGTTTCCCCTACTCAAATGTAAATAAATTAACTTCATATAAAAACATCGATAAAGAAAACAAAATCACAATTTCTACAGAGTAAGATATCCAATTTACAGAAGGTTGTAGCACCCGGGTTCTTTCTTCAGTCACCAATTAAAATCGTGTTTATCTGTGTTGATATCAAAAGTTCGAGAAAATTAATCTTGAATAACTTATGCAACAAGTTTGCAAAGTTTGTATTCATAACATCTCCAACTTACATAATTAAAGGCAAATTCTTGCATTTTTTTTCTTTTATTAACCAATACACCCTAAGAAGGACGATACATGCGGAATCATTTAAATACCTATATAAAATCGAAAAAATTCAACAATGATAACAGAATTATAAACATAGTAAGAAATAAAAGTAAGCTTAAATATTTATGCCATAAATATTTATACCATAAATATTTATACCAAAGGAACTTTCCTATAATATTGTTGGCAAACACAAAATTATTATTAAAATAATTGAGCTTTTTGCGTCACAGTTAAAAATTACCCATGTACTTCCTTTTGTTATACTTTTCTTTTTCATTCTTTTGATTCTATTTTTTTGTTACCAAAGAATATCTTGCCGATACGAGTCACAACTGCAATATTTTGTAGGTACGTTGGTGATCGCAGTGCCAGTGTCCGATCACAATGTATCTGTATGTACATAATATGTGGATATATATCTCAATATTGATGAGTAGTATATGCGTACCTACATATAAAAAGAAAAATCTTTATGTAGAACTCCGTTTAAATCCTTGGTTTTTGTCTAAAGTTACCCCGAAGTTCATATAACGACTTTACCTTAACCCCAAAAACAGTTCGATATTCTGTTTGCCATAACAAATTGTTTTGACTGACTACACATCATTTATTTTTCAGGTTGGAGCTTCTAATTAATTTCTCCGCTAGAATTGAACTGTTAATTACGGGTAATTAAAATAAAGTTCCTTTCGAAGAAGTCTTTGAAAATTTCCTTACTGTATCATATTCCATCGCGTCACGGATAGAGTATTATCGTTTATTTATAATTTCCATCGCAACAAAAATTGGTTTATTGCTTTCAATACCACAAATCGTTCCATATCCAGTCCCTATGCGGAGCATATGGATTCCCATAAACTGCCTCCAAGTTCCCTAGCACCATCCCAAGTCAGGTCCACGTCCTGTAGTTCTGACGCTTAATATGGATTCGAAATTCGAAACCTCACTCTGCCACAACTTGTTTCCTATTTTTGCTCAAGCTCAAGCCGCTTAGGCTTCATTGAAAATAGTATTTACAAATTACATATTACCTACAAATATTATTATTATTATAATCCGCTTTAGGTTTATTACAAGTAAAATATGAAATTTATGTTAGAAGCACTCACTTTGTAGTTATTCATTATGAACTACTTAAATGAAACCCTTTGTTTTTAACTACATTTTAAATAAAAATCATATTAACCAATTTGATAATTATTCAATTTCATTTGTACGTACCCTTGAAAAAGAGACACGACGCGACGTGTTGCCTCCAAGCCGGTCGGGAGTTTTATTATTAAAATGCAGTTAAAAACAAAGTGTTATAATAATTTACTACACCGACAGCAAATTTGTTGAATTCCAAAGCATTTAAAAAAATAATATTTTTACAATTTGACATCTCCTCTTCCTCATACTTCCTCTTATTTTATTATTATTATTATTTTATTTAACCATCTTAACAGGCCAGGAAGCCCAATTTCAGAAGATATTATATCGTATTGTAATAATATATTGTAACTTCCTTTATAATTACATTTAATAGTGAATGTTTGTAATTGGCATTAATATTGTATAACTGGTTGCCTAATTTTTATTGTAAGTCCTGTAAAAATCCCAAATAACAATGATGATGAAATATGTAAATATATTATAGATTTACGAAGATCGTCAAAACTACGCTCTTAGGTCTTCGTTCCCGGCACCATATTCTCATATTTCGCCCCTTCGGGAGGTGGCGGCCCCACAATTAAACAAGCGGTGACCGTCTAATTGGGGTAATAATCCGCGAATGATGTTTACAGTTTCTCTCATTTTCACCGATTAATGGTGCCATAGCTGTGTGCATACACCCTTGCGTACACACGAACCCGATACTGACCCACCCAAAGGTCAGTATCTGGTGTTGCACCCGCGGACTTATTATTGTTGACCCATTTTCTATAATGATCGCGCAGCTCATCAACGCACTGCTCTTTTGGCGGGTTTTAGCACTTAGGCTGAATGTCATAGTCGAAACCGCAATCTATGCGTAGAACCAATAAGTGAATAGTAAATTCTACGCATAGATTCAAGTATGCGATTAACCATTTATTCTCTGTAGAAATATTTTTGAATGCCCTACGACCAGATTTTAATTGGTCTATAAAACTATATTCTCACATTTTGCCATAGTTGAAGTAAACGGACGTCATCAGACGTTAGAAAAGACTGTCGCCGGCTTACGGTATCTTCCAACCGCGCTTAATCCTGGGATTCCAAGCTCAGTCGAATACAGACGAACATTTGCAAACGGCTAACAAGTTGTAGCTCTTGTGTCTAACGTGTCTTTAAAAATGGTTCATCCTAGATTTATGTGCATTTTTTTTATAGCTTAACCATGCCGAGTTATGAAAAAACAACTGTATTTAGTAAAACACATATTTACAACATTTTGGGTGTGTTCAAATACTTGTACAAAAATCTGGATTTATCCCAAGACGGGGTAGGTACATATTTCATTTTATATCCCTACATAGATGAGGTAGGATATAAAATGAAAATTAACACATATTTATTTCGGTCTTAAAAAAAAAATACACTGAATGTTGCGAACAATACGAATAAAAGGACGATTGATTTAAAAATATAGTTAAGTCACACATGTAGATTCTATTTGTACTATATTTGTTCCTGTCTGTATTGTTCTGTATTAAAATCATATTAACAATAGAATAGTAAAAACTCTGCTATAAAATTAAATGGGGGTTAAAAATCAGATGCAAAAAGTTTAGTAAAGCTAAAAAATATTTTATTCTATATCCTATTTGATATCCATATAAAACGAAGGAAAAACGTTCAAGCTGTTTACCTAAAACTTACCGACATTAAACACACGCTCACTAATATGAAAAATACTTCAGTTTTTATGTGGTTTAGTATTTCTAAATATTTAAAAATCTATTGACCTCCCAGGAATAAAAACGACTGATTTAAACATAAAATGTAGGTTGAAAAATCGGGGAATTAATCTGGAAAAGCGTAATCTAAATTAGACCTGTGATGTAGTCTTCAATCAACTGATTGGGCAATACGACGTTTTGTTATCAAAACTGAAATCACGGGCGCGTCGCCAAGAAAATGACTATAGAATTTGGAGGTAATAAAATTATTATTGTTGGAAATAAATATTTATTTATCCAGGCGTTGTTGACGTCAAGATTTCAAAATGGCTAACTATTATTTAGTTTTTGCAGATTCTTAAACTACCAACCACATACCCGTGCAAACTGAAAATAAGAATTTGATTTCATAATCGCATTTAAAATTAAGAATATGTAGACACTGATTATATAGATCGGTCATCTTGATTTCATATACGATTATGATCAAGATGCACTGGACTGCACTCAATGTACAAATGCCCAGCTATGTAGGCATGGGTAACTCTGGACACATGTATATCTTCGGATATATATCTCGAAGCGGATATATATCCACTACTTCCCTTTCCACAAATTAAAAATATCCCATATCTTACATATCCCGGCGGTAATTTGTGTTCGGCGGCCGGCTGGAGCTGAGGACACATATCATGTAGAAGATATGCTGAGTATTGCTGAGAGCTGAGAGGTATTTGTCTGGCAACAGTGTCGCCGAGACATATTTCGTTCCTTCTGTCAATATATATGTCAGCTCTATACTCTCGCGTATTTCCTTACCGAAGTGTTTCGGAAAGTTGAAGTATGGGAAGCGTTGTAAACTCTAGAACTTCGGTCAACTTCACTTGAGTTTAGAATTGCTATTACGTTTAATGGTTTGGAAATATTTCCTCATGCGAGTTATAATCGATTATCATAAGATTATTTATATTTTTACCGCTTTTCAACACATTAAAATTCTGAGTCGAGTTGTCAAAACGTGCACCATTTTTAGCTGACGTCCATAGATACATTTACAAGTCGGAGTTAGGTACTTATCTTGGACACATTCTCACTCCATGTGTCTCCAAAGTTACTTAACTCCCGTATATATTTAGCGGATATGGATATACTAAGCGGATATATATATTTTCTTGGAAAGACATTCATTTCCAATATTTTACCGGAGCCAGTTAGCCCATGCCTACAGCCAGGAAGTTCACAGTTTGTAAAGGAAGTCACAACCTTAGGATTGAATTGGTTTGAACAAAGCACTCGATCGTTAAGAATTAAAAACAACGTTCCAAATACTATTTATAAGTCTTAGATTTATAATTTATATACTTCATATTTATGGCGAGTTTCCAATAACATTAACAAAATTTTAAAATCATTGAACATAGATTTATTTGAAAATAACTATGGTAATGTGCGACGTATGCTTTCCGAGTAAAAACACATTTTGTTTAATTACCTTTTTTTATTAAGATTTAACTGACAATTATGTATATTTATATATCAAATAATTTTATGTTGATAATACTATTTTTTACATATATATTAATTATATTTGTGAAAACTTTTACTTGATTCTACAGTTTATTTGTTTTATTTTCTAATTTAACTTATTACCGTTGGTTTTCCTGTAAATAAATAAATACCTTATTAAATTTAACTGAATCTTTTATTAAAATTTAATGTTATTCGAAATCTAAAACGTTCATATTCTGAAATGTTAAAAATCATGGTCATTTTTATACGGCGTGTTTTATTTCAAGAATCTGGAATAATTATTTACTCAAAACTTTCAAGGAGACGATTATTACAACCATAGTTTCTAGTTTATTTACGTGTCTAAGATAAACCATTAGGCAATTTTATAGTATCGAAATTCTTTCATCATCATGCCAAAAATATTCTCAAGTCATCACGAATCTTGAAATAAGCTTTTAATTAACACAAACTTTGATTTTAGAGATAAAGCATCTATAAAAGTTACATTTTGGTGGATTTAAGTTAACTGTCTTCTTTCATCAAATTATTCGTTTAAAAAAATTAAAATAATTAGTTTTATGTTCTGGGTTCTGTTTTCGATGAAAATAGAAAAAAAACAGGTGGCACTTTTTAACCAGATGCAGATTAAAGTTCATCAAAGCGAGATAAAATTATCAACTATTTTTCATAATTTCATAACTTTTACGCACTGATTTCGCGTCCTCCACATTTATGCATCATCTTCGATAAATAATAGTTTATTTCTTTATTTGTTTAAACCAGAGGGCATTTATAATGATATTACAATCACTTATATAAAGCTAAATTTACATAAAATCTTCTTAATAATAGTAATAATAATAATATCCGTTTATTTCGCATCATCTTTGATACAGTAGGTATACATAAAACAAAAAAAGAAGATGAAAAAAAAAGATCAAAATCAAATCAAATAGAATAAATTAATAAAACGGAATAAGAAAAATTATTAAGGTAACAAAAAATAAAATAAAATTTTAAAAAATTATCAGGAAAAACAAAAAGGATGGTCGAAAATTTTAAATATTCTACCAATGCTTCAAGAGTGGGCCATCCGCGTACAGCAGGGCGGCTTGAACCATCCCACTCCTGCACCCAAACAGCGTACTCCAGAAGTTGGTCACATTAAAGCACACCATGGCTTCAAAGGAGTTTATTCCTGAGATAGCAAACATACCGGAAGCACTGCAGAACCTCGGGAAGCGGTTCAGTATTCTAAAGCCGACGTGTAAAATGATCTAATGTATAAAACTCATTGCATACTCTTTGAAAACTAGATTTCTGGGTGTATTCATGTAAAAAAAATTGCGATTGCTGTTTCGCCCAGTCAGGACATGTTCAAACTGCGTCTAGCCCAAAATATCACACCTATTTCATCAAAAATAGCAATCTTAATTAATTTTTATCATAACGTATCGCGTATTTCTACAAAATGAATGTCAACTCAACGTAACCGATTGCCGTTAAAAATTATTTAAAAACTTAAGAGCACAATTCGTGTTTTCATTTTCCTTACGTTGGCGTAATATCGGGAAACTACGAAACTTTTTAAATGCACGCAGTTCTTCCGTGGTCCAGCATGGAAAATACGTTTGTACAGGTAGATCTGCCTATGTGGTATGTAGTTTGAATATAGCCCAGAACACAGGAAAGTGCAATCGATATCTTCATTACAACCCCGTCCTACCTGAGTTCATTATACTTCATACTTATGTAGATCGTATTTTCCTAACCTACCCCCTACATTTCCAGACAAGGGAAAGTTGTTATGACTTCAATGTTTTTAATCGAGGCCCATTTTCGCCTGTTCAACGAGAAAAATTGCATTTTAAAAAATATATATATATTTAATTAAATTGATTAATATTTTTTTGGAATGGGTACAAAGACTTGAAGATAAAAAATAACTGAATCACTTTGCAATGTTAAACGACGCGACGAATGAAATTAAATACAATCGACACCTTCCAGAATTCGTCAGATTAGATGATGGGCGGAATGGAAAATGTTGGGAATGTTGACTTAGCCCAGCCGACGACAGGTCATAAGCCTGTAAACGCTTAAATAATCGATATTCAATTCCGGAGCTTCTCTGTCTCTGTTGACATTTCAATAAAGAGCTTTATTTTATTTTAATCTTTACACATGATATTTTCCTTCTTTTTTAATAAATCATATCATGATAGCGCATAACGCATAATTTTATAAAACTCCTTTTGAGAATATTAAGTTTCATGAAGTTAATCCTGAAACTGAATTATTAGAAGTTTTTAGATTTTAACCATATTTATACTTAAACTTTTTATCACAATAACATTTATATGTATATCGATATAGAAGTATGTATTATACATATATAAAATAATCGCAAACAAAATAAGAATATTTCATAATAAATACATAATATTACCATCCATAAATGTTTTTGTCATAAAGCAATAGGTATATCTTTTAACCTTTCGTTTCCCATAAACAAGAGATGAACTGCGTTATTCAGTACCTTATACTGGAATGTTCGACTTCATAATCGTGTGCAATTATTTAGTCGAGTTTTTGTTAAAGTTTGGGTTACTGATTTTTTATTGCTTGTTTCAAGTTGATATGTAAAAATATAAACTTAAAAATATAAAATGTTGCGCAGAAGTGTCTAAAACCTTAAGAGAATCGCACCGCAGCTTAAAAATTTCGGTAATGCGGAACGACGTAGACGAGTTCAATATATAACAGTTGCAAAAATTTGTCATATATGGTTATCAGATGATGGGCGGAATGGGGAATGTTTGTAGTACATCAAGTGGCCACTTAACCTAGCCAATGACAGGTCATATGCCCTGTAAACGCCTAGATAACCCACATTCGTTTCCAGAGTTTCTCTGTCTCTGTTGAGATACCATCGTATGCGTTCGCCGATGTCTTCTTATTTTTTAAAGGAAATTATGTAACTTTCTGTGTTAAAATAAAAATAATAAACTAATACGTAATTATGTACAAGATTTATTTATTTAAGTCGTTTTCATTCATTTTAATTTTCATAAGCTTGTCTCCTACAGCAAATTTTTTAATCAATGTTCGATTAAGTAAATACGCACATCGGATCTTCATAAAGTTGAGTACAATCTTAGACTTCAAAGAAGAGTATCTTTACAAATTATTATATGGCTGATTCTGTATTTATTATTTAATCGACAATTTTAAATTATCACACACAGCTCTCGCCGAGTTGGAATCGGTCGACTTTGACTTAAGACCCCCGTGTTAAGCAATCGGTATTTTTTCACATTGTTCTGAGTCAACTGACGGTATTGTCCGGTTTGTACTGTTACTTGAGACTTGAGACGCAAGCATTAAAGTATACCTTATGTGGTTGAGACCCATAACCGTCTGGAAATTCGCTGCACTTAATTTAAATATTAAATAGTTTAAATTTAATTTCAACTTGATAAAACTACCATAATTTATAAAGTAAAGTTATTGTAAAATATTTTTGCGTAAAATGTTTTAAATCCATCCATAAATAATCATATTATGTACGTTAAAATTTAATTAATCTCTTGATTAAAATAATAATTATTATAATATTTCGCCAAGTGCAGTGGTTAAAAAATGAATTACTATAATACATTTTTGGCGTGTTCAAATACTTGTACACTAATCTGGATTTATCCCAAGACGGGAGTAGGTATATATTTCATTTTATATCCCTATAGAGATGAGGGTAAAATTTTTTAAAATTCAAAATGTTGTATAAAATTCCTGGTCTAAATATATGTAAGATAAATTGCAGTCATCTGCAGGCGATTACTAGTAATTAATTTAACTCGGTCAGGGTCTTAATTAGAAAAATGAAGTAATTTGTTAATAAATACTTACTTCAATATCAATGCATAGATGGAGCTATTAACGCGCTTGTTGATGGTTTTCGGTTCGTTACATAATTATATTATACAAAATCAAAAATGTTACTTGGTGTGAATATTCGCTAAAAAGCGGAATGGGGAATGTTGTACTACGTAAAGTGGCCACTTAACCCAGCCAATGACAGGTCACAGCCCTGTAAACGCTCGTATATTCATATTCCTGAATTTGAAAATTTCTACCTCATCTCTGTAGGGATATAAAATGAAATATAATTACTATACTGATAAGAAGTATGCTCATTTCTGTTACAATTTGGCACATAATACATAGTATCTCTAATATATACGCACCATGAATTGTATACTGCACTAATGCGTACTTTTAATGGGACAGAAAACTGTACAGTTTCTTGTCCAGTTTGCAAACTGTACCGTATAATACAAATAATAATAATACTGGAAGGATTGTGGAATGGCCGACACGACCGACCGCGACGTTTGGCAGTCAATGTTTTTTATGTAAACGTAAGATAACATACGATAGTAACTTACGATCGCGCTTAAAAAATATACCTATATATTTAGCGTGTCTTTTGACAGACTTTACAGTACTAACAGTACAGTTTTCTGCACAAGAAACAGTACAGTTTTCTGATCAAGAAACCGTACAGTTTTATGAACAAGTAACAGTACAGTTTTCTGAACAAGAAATAGTAGAGTTTTCTGAACAAGAAACGGTACAGTTTTATGAACAATAAACAGTACAGTTTTCTAACAAGAAAAATAGTAAGTTTTTCACAAAAACGGTACAGTTTTATGAACAATAAACAGTACAGTTTTCTAAAAACAAGAAACAGTATAGTTTTTCTGAACAAGAAACAGTACAGTTTTCTGAACAAGAAACAGTACAGTTTTCAGTCCCATATAAAGTGCGCATTAGTCTTAATCGGTTTAAAAAGGAACTGAGAATACCACGTTATAGGTAGCTCACATCGATCGTCACATTTTGTGCAAGAAACATGTTTCTATGCTTTCCTATGTCGAGATATTACATTTGATGAAATCCAATTTCAATGAAACGGTAGGTACTGAAATAAAATCAGTTTTTTTCTAAATCACAAAAGTTGACTTTTTTCAGTGAATACAGTTTAGAATTCATGGTGCGATGTGTCTATTTATCTCATTTTAACGGAAACCACAACGATTTATGCGAATTTTGAGTGACCTTTTTAACTAAAAGTGACACAAAATAATACCTTATCTATATCTCCATATTTTATTACATATACACCGAAAAGGATGAATATTTTATTTCCTTTGTCGATTCTTTATGAATGTTAATTATCGTGCATTCATTTGGATATTCATTATATAGTGGAATTTCCATTACCCATTGCTCTCATGTTAAATCTGTATGTCAGGAAGCTAACTTTTTCCACTGGCCCATCTTATTCACAACATTATGAAATCCTAATACATTAAATCTGCTTTGTTTATTAGATAATAATGTTTTAACGTTTAAACAGAAATTGATAGGAGTATTTGCAATATTATCAACTGGTTCATGCATAATTCATTTCATGTTAAAATAAATTATTCAAGTAAAATAACATATTATTTTACATACAAAATCCAAGCACAACGTAGCTCCAGATTCTTCGTAATTTGCTGCCAGTTAAAATATTCCATTTTCCCTTATCTGCACCCAATGGTGCAATAGGGCACTGCATTTGTGCAGTGTATCTTGATCATTTTACTACATGAAGTTAAAGATGATCAGTCTTACGCTTCAGTACCAGTAAGGTTGATTGATGCGCATGAAATATTAATTTGAAAATCACATGTAAATAAATATTTCATGTTGACTCCCAACGGGAATCGTACTGCTATCTCTTGCACGGTACCCAAATGCGCTACCACTATGCTACGAGGCAGTCTATTCCCAAGTAAAAACAAACCTAATATATTTTTAATACTAATAAAAAAGTACACAAACAGTTCCTAAAACCAGCAAGGAATTATAACGATTTGAGAGTAAGCCTTGTATACATACAAGTAAACCAACAGATTATTGTTTATTGAATCAGAACATTATTGATATTTCATGATAATGAGGACCTAATCAATTTTATATCATGCATCCCGAATTTAATAAAAGGTTAGGACCATGACTCTTCAATATTTTAATTAATTTTAAATTTTAAATTATATTATTTTTAATTTCACTATCTACACTGAGTTCGAAAATAGGTAGTTTCCTGATCCCTGTAAAACATCAATTTATATCATTTTTCATACAGGCCTACAAAATTCGATTTCCAGAAATTTAGAAGGGAACATATCGGCTTATGATATTATAATATTTATTATATGGGTATTTGTGATATTATATTTATCATGTGGTCGCGGGTTCGATTCCCGTAGGGGGGTCACTTGAAATATTTATTTACATACGATTTTCATATTAATATTTCAAGTGTGATACCTTGGACTGGCACTGAAGCGTATGACTGATCATCTTACCTTCATGTAATAAAATGATCAATATACACTGCACTTGGTGCACAAATGCAGTGCCCTATGCACCATTGGGTTCGGAAAAGGGGAAGTAGTGGTATTTATAATACATGATTAGTATTTTAGATATATATTTTTTATATATATATATACAGTTTTTTGGCGAAAATAATTAGGTATTCAATACAGAAATGCGTTTTAGATCATCCTATTTTACGTACCTATATGATAATAAGGATCTTAGAAAACATCAAATATTTGATTGTCAAACGACTGTTTTTGTCATATAAACGTGTCGTGATGTCACTTTTCGGACACAAGTCAAACGAGGGGGTGTTTTCTTATGCAAAATAAAAAGGGCAACATTATTCTCCATTAGGATAGCAGAAATATCGTGCGGTGACGGGCATAATGTATATTTGGATATAGTACAAGGACCGGGAGATCGCCCCAAACGGAATTCATAACTTATTCACTGTAAAAACACAATTCCGAGAATTGGCTTCCTCGCCCAGCTCTGAATGGAGGCGAAAGGTTTATATAAGATCGGCACATTTATACAGGAGATAACACTGACGTAAGGACGGAATAAACCAACGGTATTTGAACCAATAATACATTTCAGAGGCATTTTCAAAATCTGCCTGAAAAATATCCTTCCATCTCGTACTAAAAAATCATCTTATTTGACTTGCCAGCAAGAAGAAAACTAGACCCTTTTAGATCGTCATTAGTATGTTAAAAATCAAAAGTTGACAAAAAAAAATTAATTGTTTTTTATGAAGGTAAGATGGTGCACTTGGTGCATTAATGCAGTGCCCCTATGCACCAGCGGGTGCGGAAATGATAGAGAGTAGTAGTTTCTCCATACCAAAAAAGATTCTTATACCATGATTAAAATTTATACCATGGCTTTGGATTTTTAACTATGATCAAAATACAGGTTTGCTATTTTTCTTTTTCGTTTTGCAAATTGATAAGCCTATCTACCTTAAACAAAAAGCTAAAGCATTTCCGGTTCGCTACAATCAATTCGGGTTTCTTGGAGGCGTCTAGTTATGTCCACATGCTCTACATAGGAGCGAACGCGAACGTAGGAAAAGAAGAAGATGAGTACCTACTTACAGATTACAGAAAATGCTACACAACTTGTCATATGGTACTTTTTTTAAAATAATAAGGAATATTTATTACTTTTCTTTGAAAAGATTGTCATTAAAAATAGCTTAGTTATACGGAAAATAAACTACAATGCAAAAGGTCGATTGCGTCTCTTGTAAGCAGCTTACAGGTAAGTGAATACTTTCCAAGATGACGTAATACTTACAGAATAGGCTTGTATGCATAATATCTACGTTAAAGTTTAACAACTAGTAAATATACGTATGCATATTAGTCAATAGAAACGCACCTTACTAGACTTGTAGATATACAAAATATACATTGCATGGACTTATGGACGCAGACACGCCTATAGGTAGGCATACAGACCTTGAAACAACACTAGGTCACTTAATTAAACACGTTTATACGCAATTCTTCAGAAAAGGAAGATTTTTATCTTATTGGATACCTGTCTAATTACTTTTAATGGCAGGTTTTGTCACACGAAATCTTATCGAATGATTTTGATATTAAAAAAATCTTTCTCTGCCCGTATGTAAGTATTCAAAGGAAAAAAATTGAAAATTTGAAAAATAATATTTACCTATTGGCTTTTTTTTTCTTTTTACTATTTTTTAATATTCAACTGGAGTTCGACTCCGAAAGTAAATTTTGTAGCCATGTTTCTACAATTACACATCGGTTAACTTAATTCAATAGAACACAACCCTGATTTCAGGCAATTTTAGTAAATACAATCCCATTACTTTGGTAGAATAAATATTTTGATTTACAAATTTATCAAAGTTCATTGTCTCTTTAAAGGAATGAAAGCAGTTATATTGAATAAAAGCAGCTAGAATATATAAATGTTTGCACTAGCAGAAATGTTTTCTCGTAAGGATGAACAATAATTTAATTATATGTAAACAATAAACATCTTTTGATGTGACCGCTGGCCTTTTAGTTTAAAACGCTTTGTAATGTACGGCAAATGCAACGAGTGTTTCTCTTTCTTAAGTTATAAAAATAGTGCAGCGCAGAATATATCAAATGCACCTTACTTACATATCTAGTTACTTATTGTACTACTTATAGTGCATAGTGCACTAAATTGGTATACCAAGTACAATGTACGTTGGTAATGAGACACTCTTCAGTGTAAGTCCAAGATATTGTTTTTGTGTAAAACATTTTGAAATACATATTGACTCCATCGGGAATCGAGCCCGCTGAACCCGCATAACCTTCTCAGAAAGAGGGAAACAAGTTGTTCTGGATAATCGTCAAATTTATCATGATTTACAGACATTATAATATTCACGGCTTAAATATTACTTTAGTAACTAATCTATGACTTAATCTAAAAGGAATTGGATTCATAGTGTATAATTATCTTTGCATATAAATGTAGTTAGTTAGGTTTAAGCGTGGTTAATTCTTAAACAATAATGCAATGCTCGTATCAACAGATAATTAAAATTAGATCATAGGTAACCGCAGATATAAATAATATTCATTTTGCACACGTATGTCGTACTAGGTATATTACTAGACGCTAAATTATGCTGAAGTCCGATGACAGAACCACTATAAATAACGTTACATATTTTATTCAAAATATTTAAATATTCATTTCCACGCACATATGGAATAATATATATTTTAATTAATTTTATTAATAAATATGAAACCCTTTTGTGTACATTTTTCTATGCCATCCACATACATTAATACTTCTTGTAACATCCAAACGAACTTATATTGACAAGAATTACGAAAATTTTTTTTTTAATAACTCGTGATTTCGTGCCTAAAAATCCATGTTTTGTAGGATTTAGGTGGGTTCACAGATATTTATACGATATGTTAGATACCCGTTTAACGTTTGTCGTAATTTTATTCCAATTTTAAAGTCGTAATCTTTCCCAACTGCTCAGAAATTAAGTTGATAGAGCATTTACAATAACCAAATCCTATTTATGATATAAAATAAATAAAACTATTTTGAGAGCAATAAGAACCGCTAGTAACATTATTTTACTATGTCTCTAATATTGAGATGCATTATGCAGTGCATTTCTTTTAAACGCATTGCATTGCATTACTGAAGTTTGCCGGATGACGGTGGGAAGGGACGGCGTAGGATCGGGAGGAGTGGAAAATGTTTTTTAGTTAGTAAATAGATAAACAGTGTAAAAAAAAAAGAAGAAGAAAACTGATTCAATGTTTTATTTATTTACAAAACATGTAATTTGTTTTGTCATTGTTTTTTTCATCCACATCCGTGCATGTTTTGTTCAACTTGTATCTAATAGTCTGTAAGCGTACGCGACCGTACGCGACCAGTAGTAAAAGTATTAACGTAGGCCACCAGTAAGAAAGCATTAACGTACGCGACCAGTAAGAAAGCATTAACGTACGCGACCAGTTAGAAAGCATTAACGTACGCGACCAGTAACAAAGCTTTAACGTACGCGACCAGTAAAAAACCATTAACGTACGCGACCAGTAAGAAAGTATTAACGTAGGCGACCAGTAAGAAAGCATTAACGTACGCGACCAGTAAGAAAGCATTAACGTACGCGACCAGTAAGAAAGCATTAACGTACGCGAACAGTAAGAAAGCATTAACGTATGCCAAGTAATTTGACTACTAGCAGTTTTGAAACGCGTGAGCGAATTTTGACCCGTGTAGTATTTTTAAATACTAGGTACCTACATACATACAATAATGTTTTCAAAAAAATGAATAAAAAATTACTGTTAAAAAAAAATTACGACGTTAATTTGCGTTAATCTAACTACGTTAATCTACGTTAAAACAAAAAAAGCAATATTAGTATTTTAATATTTGAATAGATACAAATAAAAATATTGAGCTGTTAAAAAAATATCGGTTATATTCTTCTATAAAAGGCTTTGCAACAAACTTGGAGAATCGTATCTGCAAAGTTTTTATAGGCAACTGTCATAATCATTCATCGATGCAGGTGAATTATGGTAGTATATTGGAATCAAATACAGACTGTGACGTAATTGCTGCGGTGGACAGACATCAAACCTCAATTGCTATGCGCGGGTCGAAACGGACCATGCGCAATTATTTTTACACATTATGACTTGTTTTATAATCAATGTTTGGTGTGAATATTCAGTTTAAAAAAAACAGTTTTAAGCTTGTACAATATAAAATTGTATTTATAGGTATTTGAAGGAAAACATGATTTTGTAGGAGCGATAGTCTTAAAACTTACTTGGTATTGTACCAGCTGTACGATTTTTTTTTGTATGGCTAAATAAAAATGAACCAACAAACAAAAAAAGTATGGTCCTAATACTCCCAAAAAGCGAAAAGTTTGATATTGCAACTCCTACGGTGTCAAAAATGTTGGAAGTCTTGTAAAAACCATGTATTACAAGTTCTGGTAGTAAAAATCATACTTTATCAAAATGGGTTCAAATTAACCCATACAAAAATGCAAACATTATGATTTAGTCACCATAGTAGTTTAGGGTTAAGAGATTTATGTAAATATTAAATATCGTTTCGTCACGACCAAGTCTACTAATCCATGTCACCGAGCGGCACCTTTGAACATTTTTGACTAAATAAATATCTTAGGATTACATCGTGAATCGAAAATCTCCCGAGACCGTGCGATTATGAAAATGTTATTATTAGATAAATTAATCTCGGTTCGGACCCACTTGGACGTCAATTAAAATATAATAAAGTTTGCTTTATGAATTTGTAGTTGGTATCACTGCTTCTTGGTAATAAACGTGACATAAGACGAAATTGTTAACATTAGCCTCTGTAAAATATGCATAATATAATAGTAATACTAAATATATTCTTAGATCTTATACTGATAAGACATTACATATCGTTTTGTTAATGAGTGGTAAAGGTAATAAGCATCACCAATGGTTAATCAATAGTGGTAATACTAATGATATCTTTTACTTGGGCAATATGTCGATCATCGATAGGATACACGGTGTAACAAAACTCTCAGTACAACCCGAAAACTGAATCTTCATCATATTAGGAGTCGAATATATAATATGACTGGAATATATGTTGATTTTTTTTTCTTCTCATAAAAGCTTTTATAAGTACAGCAGATTAAGTAAAATTGCATGAATTTCTTTATTTATGAATAGTATTCATTTGACTAAGCAAATGATATTTGATAACAATTTGCAAGAATTTATCAAAAAATGTGTAAATTTCTTTTTTCAATTTTCTCGAAAGCTATGGGTCAAATAAAATATTTTAAAAAATACGAAAATCGATTCCAAATATCAAGTAGATTCGCTGGTTTCCCGCTTGTACATCGAGTTTTGTAACACCATGTATATCTACATGTAGATATAGGTTGGTGTGAGGTCGATATCGACCTTGTATCGACAAAAATCCATATAAAATCGATAAACATTTGTATCGACTTCCATTCCACAAACTCCCCCCGAGCTGAGCGATCGGCCGCCAATTCCTATGCACCCTTCTACTGTAGGTCCACGTCCCATAGCTCCTAAACCGACGGATTGTCAGCAGTGGACGCCCAGGATACCGGGATCCTGATGCCTTGAAATGAAATATTTTGATGTGTGTAGGTACCTAGTATGTAACTCCATCTAAACTTGGAACCGCGACCTTTTGCATAGTAACCCAACTTAATTACCCAACGTGCACACCACGTGACGAGACTGCTTCTACTACTTAACATAAATTAATTCATGAAGACAAATTTACTTATTATTATTGAAATACTTGAATAATTTTTATCTAATTTCGAAAACTTTAGATTTTTAAAGAATAAATAAGTTTATTTCTTCCAATAAATAAAAGATTTCTGTAATTCAAAATATAAATAATCATACAATATAATCCGCGTTAGGCTGCCATGCATGAGTTCCCGGGTTAGATTCCCATTAGGGAATCAATTGTCAATGTTTATTTAAATGTGATTTTCACATAAAAATATTTAATATCTGATACCTTGGACTGGCGCTGAAGCGTAAGGCTGATCATCTTGCCTTCATGTAGCAAATGATCAAGATTCATCGTGAACCTATGCAGTGCCCTCTGCACCACTGGGTGCGGATAAGTAATAGTAATTCTAAAACCACTGGTTTTCTTCCCCTGGCAAGGTTCCAGTTGACCGGACATAGTGTCGCGATATTGCTGAGCGGACATCCCGCAGTTTCCGGCAGAATCGATATTATTAGAATATCGCGCTAAATAATATCTACTTTTCTTCAATACGTCGCCTATCGTGAGCGCCAGCACTGCGATCACCGATGCATCCACACTCTACATGCAGATGTATCGCAGTTGTGACGCGTAGGTAATCGCTTAAATATCTTCGATTTAACCGATCGCCACATACACATCACAGCTGCAACGAAGATACCTTGGTGATTGCAGTTATGTGCACAGATTCTGAATAAGTGCAGGGACGCAGAGCTATGAAGGTATAATAAATAAACATTCATATTTCAATGCAATATATATAACATAACACCAATTACGAATAAGTGCATAACACAATGTACAAAGTAAATTTCTGAGGACATTAAGAGTAAGGAAACAAGTATTTGAAATGTTTTGATGATAGAAGAGTAAAAAATAACCCTAAGAACTTATCCCATACAAAAACTTAAAGAGGTACCTACAGTTCTGTGTCCCTATGGTGACAGTACTTAAAACAGAGTGCTTCGATTAATTGGTGTGATTACCAGCTTCTAGTAAAAGTTGTGACAAGTATCTACCATATTAATTATGCTTACGCCGTAATAATAGGATTTTTTAACATCCTTGCTTATAGTTGAAAAACCGTTTTAAATGAGTTCGAAATTCAAAACTACAGGCCACTAAACACGTACGTTAATGCCTTGTTAAATACGTTAAGTTATACAACTAATTTATTTACTTTTTCACTTAAATGTATGGAACTATTATTATAGTTATCCTCCATGTATGGAACTTCTATGATTTTTTTTAAATTTTATGCAACATTGTTTTATTTATATAAGACACTATGCACAATTAAAATTGCTTCGGTCGATCATTCTTGAAACTCAACCCCTTCACCAAAATTCGTACGCAGCGTTCTGCATTCTGCATTTTGCATTCCTGCATTCAGGTTTTAGCAATGTATATATTTCTCGTATCTCTATCTTTTTTTGTATTTGTAAAAACTTTTTAATATTTCTTGAATACTTACAACATGAGTAATTTTTCTGTAACTTTATGTTGTTGTATATATTTCTATGATAAATTTATAATTTTTGTTTATGGCACCCGATGACAAACTGCAAAAATTACGGTTTATCAGGACGGCATCATTTTTAACTTATGATTATTTCTTAATGAAGACTAATTTTAAAAAATATAAAAAATAAAAAATTCTGAAACTTACACGTGATTACATTTACACTTCTCAAATGTATTTCCAAATAAATTATATTGCTAAAATTCTTACGACGAATTTGCCGGTAATATGAAGAACCTTTTTTTCTTTAGGGAGTCTAATTACAATAAATATGCAGCCAGAAGTATAAATATTCATATTATAGTAGAATTGGTTTGAACTTGAACCAAGCCAAGATGAAGTTACCAAGCGACACTTCGAACATGAATTTCAGAGAAATGACATTCCATACAATACTACCGTGTTTAGGTGTCCAGTTACCTACTTTGTCACTAACTACGTCATCAATAGGCATCTACGTCATCACTAGACATCTCCGTCACACGTTTCATGTACCTATTGGCCTAAGTGCTGGAATTTGATAATAAGTCGTGTTATGAAGTTAACCCTAGGACGCGGATATTTTTAGAAAATTAGTTTGGAAACGCCCCTTCTAGTGAATTCTGGTTCGAAGAAACGACATAATAATGTTATGTCGCTTATAATAATATTATGTCGCTTGGTAGCATTTTCCAAGCGACCAATATTCCACTATGACGATATGTAGGTACATACATCATTTTAATGTAATAAAATAACCGAAAAGTTCACCAAATAATTAAAGATAAATAATCGTTTGTAGATAATTTATTCATTAAATGGAATATACTTCAATATCAATGCATAGATGGAGATAGTTACGCGCTGGTAAATGGTTTTAATTTCGTAACATTATACCTATACAAAATCAAAAATGTTACCTGGTGTGGATATTCAATAATCGCTAATAATATGCGGAATGAGGAATGTTGTAGTACATAAAGTGGTCACATTAGTCACCCCAGCCAATGACAGGTCATAAGCCCTGTAAAACGCTCGAATATCCATATTCCTGAATTTGAAAAAAAAATCTACCTAATCTCTGTAGGGATATAAAATGAAATAATGATATTTGGTTACGTTTTGACCTCTAGAATTTAGCACTAAAGCAAGGTGTTTGAACATTTTTATTTTAAAATCCATTTATTTATCCCCGTTAAATTTCAAGGAAGAAATCTAGAGTTACATTTTAATTCATTGTTTTATTACATTTTTAAAAATTTAAATAACTATGGTTAAATTAACTATTTAGCGTATTAAACGAGCGATTGATAGCACCGTTATTTTGCTGCATTCGAACACTAAAAATATTTTAACATGCCCCATTGCGACCTTGAATATGAAACAGTGATAATATATATTTATATAATATCCAGTTATCATGGTTATTCGGGTTTTGTTTGTGAAATTTGTGAATCGACGGAATTATAAAAATAATAAATAGATAGATTGGATTTTAATACTATAATAACAATAAAAGTAAAATCAAGATTTTTTTTTAAACCAGGTCCTAATTTGTGTAAAATATGGCATAGGCTTAACGCTAATACAGTAATTAATTACTACCCAACAAATAAACATGAATTACTAGATTAACGTAATACTTTTAAAATACAGTTTTCTTTTTTGTTATTTTGCATCGTTTTTTTTAAAATTTTTATGTCTTAATCTTTTTTCCTCTCTCACTCTTCATTGTTATTTTGTCTTCTTATTTTCTTTTCTTAGTTAATTTGTGTTTATGTTTTTCTCTTCTTAGTTACTAATTGTTTCTTCTTAGTTATTTTATAGGCTTATTATTTATTGTAAATATTCAATAATTTTGTAATAAATGTCATTGTTATCTGTATATATGTAATTGGAACATTCACACCTGTGTATACGTACAGAGAATAAATAAATAAAATATATAAATAAAAGTGATGCCTTTGTTATATGTATATTTTATTTATAAACGTTAACGTGTCTTTTTGGGTGATAAAATATAATTGCTTATTTAACCCGTCACTGTGTAGTGATTTTATATGTAGGAGTTTGCCTTGAAATCAAAACGCGAAAAAATCGTTTAAATAAAGCCTGCCGTATGAAATGTTTTAAAACTTAATTTTAAAGTAAATCCTTCTTCTAAGGGCATTAAAAAAATACCAAAAAGAAGTCAGCAAAGAGATTTACTTACCCTAAACTTATCCTATCCTGTACACGTTGGACTTTCCATCCCCATTGAGTGTAAAAACGTACATATTTAAATATGATTTTCACATTAGCATTTTTTTTATATGACTGTATTGATGACACATTAGAAACTCACTTAAGCGTAAGATATTTTGCCTTCACGTAGTAAATGATCAAAAAACAATGCACTTGGTGTACTAAAGCAGTGCCCTATGCACTATTAGGTGCGGATAAGGGACGTGATGAAGATGAAGCTATCCTATCTTAATATAATGTATTTAAATTTGATTTATGTACAATGCTCAAGAAGTAAAGTTATGCCAAAATACAATAATATGTATTTATAAAATATGGGTTAAACGTTGATTCCACATGTGTCATACTTGAAAAAATGAATATATTAATTTAATATTTCAAATGTATACTGACTTATTATGTAAATTGTCTCGTATGATTGCATATTTAAAAAATTTGCAACACGAAAAATAAACTGTATTTTTTCTATTTGACGATTTTGGCATTGAAAAAATAAATTACATAAATAAATTATGAGTCTTTTTTTTTTTAAACACACAGAAAGTTTTTTTTTTGGATGCATTAGGGAATACAAAAGGAACCATAATAAATGTATAGAACATAAAAAAAAAACGGTTTAAATTATAGATTTCTCTTCAAGTATTTATGGTTATGTTATACTGTAATATTTTGATTCGTGACATAAGTTTTGCCTTGCCAGAAAAAAAATTGCTATCTAAAAATAAAATAAAACATAGTAGAATTAAAAATACGTTTATATTTTTTTTAAATAGGTATAAGAACTTGGAGTGAGGCTTGGATTAGCGGGCGCCGCAATCAACAGTATGAAGGCTATCTGGAAATCGGATGTTTACTCGGTTAAAACAAAATTCCGCCATTCAAACGCCTGCGTTACACCTGGGGCCCTATGCTGGACTGAAAGTTGCAAGCGACACTTCGGGAGGCGAGTGATTTTTTACTCGCCATTCCTGTCGCATGCGACCTTTAGTCCAGCATGGGTCCCTTCTCCTCTATGGGTGTGATTCATGGCACCTAACTAGGACCTAAAAAAAGCATAATTTTAAGTTTTGGTGTGGTGGTTTGAATTTGTAATACAGTGAGGCATTGGACCTTTGGTATCTACTATCTTCAGGCGAAGGCGTTTTGGCCTACTGGGCAATATACTACGTAGGTACGTCTCACAAAAGCTTTGTCCAGGCCGGCCATTTTTACAAGGCATCAAGTTCCCGGCAATCCATCAGCATTTTAAGTCAGATCTATAGGACTTGGATTTGACTTTGAAAGATGAATGGGAACTGACAGCTTGGATTCAGTTTGTGAAATCCATTTACAATTACTATCATCGTCAATTCATATACACAGGGAGTGGATATGAATTGATGATGGTACACAGGGAGTGGATATGAATTGATGACGATACACAGGGAGTGGATATGAATTGATGATGGTACACAGGGAGTGGGTATGAATTGATGATGACATACAGTGAGTGGATATGAATTTATGATGATACACAGGGAGTGGATATGAATTGATGACGATACACAGGGAGTGGATATGAATTTATGATGATACACAGGGAGTGGATATGAATTGATGATGATAGTAGCTACAGAGTTCTTTAAGATAAATATAACTCAATCACGGCAAAGAGACAAAGGTAATTTCAATTATATTATAAAATTATAGAATAAAGGATTAAATCAAATATTTATAGTGACGTTATTAAATAATTATTAAGACCCTCTCATATCAACATCGCACAGGTGGTCCTGTAATAATATAGGTAGGTACATCCAGCAAGAATATTATTGAACAAAATATTTATTTAACCCTGAAGATAATTTTGAAGTATCGATCGTAAATTTCAGTACAAATGCAAGGTGATCCATTACTGGCGAGGACGTCTTCAAGTATTTTTTAAAAATTATTATGTACTATTATACCTACCCGGAATCCCCCATAGCATCAGCTGAATTTAAGATGTCAAATTTAATGACTAACCAAAATTGCTACTAAATATAAATATTAAAAAAATTGTTTATTACTAATTTAACTAACATTTGAAAATATATTTGCCTTTCAACCTTCCAAGCGTTCTTGTATTATGCAGATTTTATTGATACAAAGCTTCACATTTGCACCTAGACTTCTTATTATCTATGTATTAAAAGCTCCAGATACATACATACATCGTACATAAGTGAATATATTACTACTAAATTTCATCGTGTAAAAATCTTGATTTTTAAATTAGATTTTAGGGTTTTAATTCAAATGTACGAATATCTACATGTATTAATAAAACGTAAATAAATATAGGTACCACTACTACTACAATGCTGCATTGGGCACTGCATCGATGCACCAAGTGCAATGAATCTTGATATTTTTTTACATGAAAGCAAGATGATCAGTCTTTCGCTTCAACGCCAGTGCAAGGTCTTACATATAAAATATTTAAAATACCTTTCTTCATACATTTTAAAACAAACATCTATTACATTGGCGGCCTCCGTAGCGTAATGGCTATGACGCTGGACTCACGACACGTTGGTTTCGGGTTCGATCCCCTGAGAGAAAAAAAAAAAAAAAAGTATTTTTTCTCAGGCCTGGGTGTTTGTGACGCTGTTCCCCTCCTGGCCTGTTGAGGTGGTTATATAAATAAATTTAAAAAATCGGTAAGTATTGTTAATTTATAATACATAGTCGACGGTAGACAGGAAAAAGTGACTAGTGTCAAAATAATATTATGTCACTAGGTATCATTTTCTTTTGCAGTAATTATTTCGCTAGTCACTTTTTCCTTTCCACCGTCGCACGTCGTATGTAGGTACAGAAATTAGTGTTTCTGTTCATAAGATTTTTCTCCAATGCATCTCTACTTGCATGATTTTTAATGACTAAATTTGAAGTTTTTAACTGCGTGGATTAACTTCCTCCAGTTGGTAATTTGTAACATGTATCCGAATGCTAAATAATAATACTTAACCCAAACATCGACTGGCTGGTTTATTAGTTAGCGCTTCGAGTATTTTTTAACTAATCATAAAATATCGATTTATTTTAATAGCTAAGCCTATTGCTACTCACTTTCCTCATAAACGGTTAACTTGATAATATTATACCTTCTCAAAAACACTAAAAAATAACACGTGCTTTCATACTATTTCTTAATACCTATCTTGCATAACTGCCTTGTAACTGTTATTTTACATGATTTATAGCTTATTTCGGCTTTACTGTATTTAATCGATAAACATTCTTAGAATCAACATTTTGAGTGTGTCCAAATACTTGTAGGCAAAAACTCAGTGTTCACATGTGAAGCATCGCGCCATTTCACTGTATATATATATACTCGTACAAGTTCTGATAATTGGCAGATATGGATATCATTTACTAGGCGAAATGGGGAGTGTTGTAACCCAGCTTATGACAGTTCATAAGCCCTGTAAACGCCTAGATATCCATATTCCCTTCCAAACTTCTCGTCTCTGTTGAGATGTCAAATTGAAATTTATTCTTAGAATCATTTATCATCTATGAAAATATAAACAATTTATGCAATTATTTTAAGTCAAATAATATTGAATTGAATAAAATTATATAATTATACAATATAATCAACTTAAGAAACAGTTTTTTGTAGTTAAAAAATATTTTTGACCGCTTACATGTCTTAAGTCTATCATAGTACTTAAACAGGCGAAATTCTATTTTTTTAATGAAAATTTTTAGTTTGATACCTCTGAGAATCTATGATTAAAATGGTCTAATAGAATAAAAATAATATGAGAGTATTGACCAGCAACAGGATTTCCTGGAGGGATCCATGTAGTGATGTAGTGTCCACGTGCTCTACATAGAAACGAACGAGGCAAAAGAAGAATATAAGAATATAAAAGATGATTTCAACATTGATATTTGATATTACTATAGCAAGTAAGATTTTTCAGTGTGGACCATATAACTCAAACTGAAAACATTTGATTTTCAAGTACCGAATGGTCTAAAAAATGTAATATTATTAAAAATCCGTAATGGGTACCTCGTGGTGAAGCGGTAGCGCTTAGTACTTGTGGTACACCGTGCCATAATAAGTACATGGTAGATCATTTACATTTTCGTGGTAGTTAGTATTAAATTAAGAAATAATTTTTATAACCAAATTCATATTTATGTGTTGTGTTCTAAACAAATGGATGCATTCATTATTTAAATCTCCCAATATTTTTTACATAATATAATATATTTATTATTATGCGTGAATATAGTCCGTATTGAAAAAACACAGTATAAAATAGGCATCGACCAACAATACCAGTATAGGTATCATATAAAAAATATATTATCTTAATTAAATTCAAAACTTTTCCTAATGCTTACTTTAAAATAGTATCTTTTTTAACAGCAATATTGTTCACTTCAATTTGTTTTAAGTATTATTGTGATTTTTTATGTAAAATATAAATAAATAAAATTGCAAACATCATTAATAACATATCTCGCATGCTTAATGGAATACTGACTATTGATCAGATGATGGCGCTCACAGAAGGCTGTCTCTGTACGTAACTCAATTCTGACCTATCTACTAATAGGTCAGTATTCCATTAAGCATGCGATATGTCATGTATCTTCAAAGACTTTTTTCATATTACCTATTGTAAGAAAGCGATAATTTTCCGTCACACTGCATTTCTTTCTTTCATTCCGTGTTAAGACTTCCACAAATAGTTTTATGTAGATATTTAAGAAAATAAAAATAAAAGTTCCTTTGGAGAAATACATGTCTCCACCGATCTACGCTGGGTAAGTAAGCTCCGAGTAAGGAGATAACACACTGAAGGAAATAAAATATCCTTCCTATAAAATGATAGAGCATTGTGGGCAGTAAGGAATGGAAAAAGGGATGGTGAGATCCACTCCAGATGTGAGGAATATGCTTTGTGGATTAGAATAATTCAGAAAATGATATCTAATATTTCTTCACTAATCGCATTGAGATCCCGATTGGGATCTATATGAAATATTTATTTGAATGTGCTTTTCACATATATTTCATATACTCGTATATGTTATACCTTGGGTTGATCATCTTGCCTCCATGAAACCATTGATCAAGACTCGCTGCACTTGTGTCTCAATGCAGTGCCCTATGCACCATTGGGTGTGGATAAGTGAGAGAAGTAGTAGTGATGGGTACCTGCATTCTATTATTATGTATTTTGTAACTGTAAGTTGAAGTTTGAAGTATTGACTTACATGTTCGCATCACTCATGCCTTAATTCTGCGAAACGTTTATAAGTTAGTCGTAAAATATGTACCTATATAAAGCAGGTGAGGTGTTTCACTGCATATTTGCACTCCGGTAACCAATCGGTATTTGTATCCACATATTCTTAAACTCTTGAAGCTCGGTTCACACAGTTCAAGGATCTTTTATCCCACTCACAAGATTTAATAACTCAAAGTAGTCATATTATTTCATTGTCAAACATTAAATGCGCTACAAGGAGGTTCCATACCCCATACCCTCAGAAATCTGTGAAATATTTGAGAGTTATTTTTATTTGAATCTGTACTATTTTGTACACCAATATGACTAGTAACAATGGTTTTCATCCAGGAATCATTAGATTTATTGTCAGCTACGCAACCACTGGGCCACTACCCGACCCGTTCAACTAATATATTTTCTGTTGAGATTAGAAAAAACAATTTATTGATAGTAAGTCACGGTTTTGTCAGGTTGTGGTTTTGAGGTTAGCACGCATTAATTTCCGGGTTCGATTGCCGGCGAGGTAGACATAAATGATCCATGTTAAAAATGTAATTATTGGTTTGTGAATTAGCGCCTTATGCATCTTAATATCCAAATAAGGCTCATTAAGTACGTACGTGCCGTTAACGCGAAATGCAGAATTTACAAAAGGATTTATGGATTTCATTATAAATACTAACCGCCTGCATGATGACACTCAAGTGGGCGTTAGGAAAATAGGTCTACACCAAGAGGGAAGATGTCTCCTAATTCTGTGGAAGATATCTATAAAAACGCGTTGTTTAATGAACCATTAATTTGGCTTCTGACACTGTGTAAAACAAATGAATTTCCTGTCGTCTTCTTTAGAAATAACAACTAACTTTCAATCTTCTATAACCGTTAGGAAGGGAGGAGTGCCGTCCTTAAACCCATACGCCTGCCGCTCGCCACCATGTACCTACATAAATATATTCACATGATTATAGGTATCTACTGTAAACACACATATTTACAAATGATCATTTTTTAATAAACACGTTATGAACTAGTTAGCAGTTACATGGAGGTATTTTAGTTTTTAGAACATACATACGTATATCTATTATTGACGATTTAAAGACATGCTTGTTTAACACAAACTTCTTTTTAAAATGGAAAGATTTTACTGCAATATTTTTATGATTTTCTTTTCTTCTATTTGTTCGTTCGTCGGTGTTTCCCTTAATGATGTCACCTTTGTATTGTTATAAGTTACCAATACACTTTTATCGGCTCACCGGCATGTTATAGCTGATACTTCTCGTAAATTGTAAAGTTCATGTGCATACACAATACAAACTGAGAAGACATCAAACTTTCTGTGTGGATTGAACAAAGCCTGATTCATGTTTGAGCAATATGCAACAGGTAAAATGCGATCCCGAGCAACAGGGGGGAAGGGAATGAAACAGGTTGATTTAATAGATGCGGGATTTTTTACAAAAATGCAGTGGTGTGAAAAGGTGTGGGTGAATGCAGTTTGCGTAGGTGTCCGATGCACTCAGGACCCCCTTGTATCTTCTCTTCTCTCATCAGTTCCTATTCATAGTGGATTGAGAGTACCTACATTATCTACCTATTGCCTGCATATTTTTTCTGTTCCTAGTTGTTTAAATAGATTCTTACAAGACATGATAACTTTTCATTCTTTGAAAAAGGATACAATTGAAAAGAGCAAATCGTTTCAGGAAATTGTTCGTATTTTTAAGTTGTACTTGTGTTCTCGTTTTGTAATCCTCCAAACCGGTTTTGCTTAAACCATAACAATACTTTTACGGTCAACTGGGGTAAATGTGTCATAACGAATTTACTGTTTAAATTAATATAAATAGTATTTTAATTTAGGTACATACTATGTTTTACATAGGTACCTGTACAATAGCGCCATTTTGTCGGATAACACCATAAAGGTGCTTAAAACGATTCTTATGTAAGAAACTTATTTTTTGTTGAATCTTAACATTTCACTTTAAATTTTGCTAACGTTTAATTATTTAAGTTAAAAAAGGTAACAAACAGTAAAAAATAATTTGTATAAAAATATTGAAGAGATAATCTATTTACGCGACAAATAGAATTATTAATATCCACTTCTACATTTTTTCAAATTTAAACTTTTTATTCACGTTTCATGTTTACATTTGATCGAAAAACTGAAATACAAGGCAACTAATTCATGTTAATTAATCACACGGACAAATCATACAATATTCGTACCTACCATACATAGGTAAAAGTTTTTTTTAAATGTACGGCTATTAATGCAGTTATTTGCATAATTATAGAACATCTGTATTCATGGAAAGTTATAGAATAAGGTCATTTATCGAAATATTCACCCAGCAGAGGGGAAAATGCACCTTACGTAATTTTCTTTCCCGCTAAGCGGGAAAGTTGTAGGAGTGATTAATAATAGATTTCCATATTTGTAAACTTGATTAACATGACAAAATGAAGAGGCGTGAAATGCATTTCACGATCCTTGCAACTTGACTGCTGATGTCTGCATCTAATTTTATCACCTTGGATATGCAACGTTCATCAATGTATACTATGATGAATGTTTTGTACGTTATATTCTGAAAGGAATACTAGGCTAAGAGTTGATTAAATTATGTTCGTCGGTCATCACAGGACCTGGACCAACTATACCCGGAATGATCAAGCGTGTTATTAAATCATTTATCATCAAGATCTGAATTATATTGGTGTAAATTTGTTTAGTTGCATTTTGTTTTTGCTCTTGTTACTTTTCTCTCTGGTATTTGTAAATAATTCAATTAAATTACCTCCATATATGTCTATATCCAATCATTGTTATTGTTTATTATGTGAACGAAATCAATGACTACCCGGGCGGATTGATAAGTCGGGTAAAAATGAATGAAGCGGTAATACCTACTAGTTAGTATACAAGTTATAACATTTTTGGACAGATCATTGTTTTGAAGATACATACACAAAATTTCATGCAGATGTTTGAATTAGTATTGCTCTGTCTGTCGTTTAGACCGGACAAGTCGTTTTTTCGCTGTTAAAATGAAAGAAAAAAACGAGTGTTGATAAAACATTTCTTTTTACGCAAAAAAACCACCACGGAAACGAAAAATCTCTTGATAAGAATCGTCTCCGCCACTGGAGATGATTCACAGGTGGTTTATTGAGTTTCATTGTGGTAGAACAAGCACGGAAGACGCTCCTTGCTCAGAACGTCCAATTGAGGTAACCACTTCAGAAATGATCTCAAAAATCCACGAATCCGCAGGCAAAATTATGACTACGGTTTTCTGGAATGCACAAGGTGCAATCTTAATTGCAATACAAAAAATTAAGACAGTAAATGGAAAGTATTATCTACAGTCTTGGACCAGTTAAATCAAGAAATTAAAGCAAAACGGCCTTATCTTGCCAAGAAGAAAATCCTGTTTCACGACGATAATACTCCTGGCCAAGCTGGTGGAGTTACGCTACGAAATGCTTCCCCATCCACAATATTCTCCTGACCTGGCTCTCAAAGATTTCTTCCTTTTTCCAAACATGAAAAAATGGCTTGGGGGACGAAGATTTGGAGCTGATTCGGAGGTTATCTCCGAAACTAAGGCGTATTTTGAGGGCCTTGTAAAAGATTACTACAAAGAGGGAATCAAAAACTCCAGCATCGTCTAACAAAGTTTATAGCTCCAGAAGAAGATTACGTTGCAAAATAAATGAAAAAAAATCGAAAAATGTAGACCTATCAATCCACCATGTTATTATTTCCCCCGAAGTACCTGCCTACCAGATTTCTTTTTTACACATAATTTAAGTAAATTGCAAAAAATTACCTAAACACATATTTCTAAGAGTAAGTTTATTTTCTAACGCCAGCAAAAAGGTAAATCAAGTTTAGTGTCACATGCCGTTTATAAGTTTATAAAGGAATACGAAAAACCGATCTAGATAACGAATAATAGTTTTTAATAAATTTATTTACAATATTACTACTACTCTCCCTCATCCGCACCTAATGGTGCATAGGGCACTGCATTGATACACCAAATGCAGTGAGGCGAGATGGTCAGTCTTACGCTTCAGAGCCAGTTCAAGGTGTCACATATAAAATATTTTTAGATCACATTCAAAATAAATACTTTATATTGACTCCTATCGGGAATCGAACCCGCGACCTCATGCATGGCAGTCAAACACTCTACCGTCTTGCCATGAGATGGACGTGTGGTCATGTAATAAACGTTAAATTTAATAGTTTTAAGTATGTTTACATAAACAAAATATTGAATTATTACACCAAAAGGAAATGAGATGACAATATTGAAAGTAAAACCCTGCTTTCTATTTTAATAACAATATGAATTTTATTTTACTTTATCCGGAAGGTATCTGTCTTATGATCAGATGATATTTTATTTTTGACTTTGCTTAGACTAATGGAAAGTCAGAAATCCTGTCAAGTGCACTGATAGTTTCCATAATAATTCCTAGTTGATTCGTATATATTGTGTTATATATCATGTACGACTTACGCTAGTACCAAACTGAGAATATGTCACGGAACAAATCAATATTTGCCTATAAACTCATTCAAGTATTCACATGTAAAGCGTCGCGCCATTATGCTGTAGGGTATGTAAAGTTTTTTATTTTTAGTAGATATGAATATCACATACTGGGTGGAAGGGGGAATGTTGTAATGGCAGGTCCTGTAAATGCCTAAAGATCTATATTCCCTTCCAAACTTCTCATCTTTGTTAAGATGTATTGTGTATGACATTTCGTGACTTAATCTTTAACTTTTCAATTCGTTGTTAAAGGTACCGACTACCGTTAATATGAAATAAATAAATAAAAATGAGAATTCAGATTGAAAATAAAAAGGCTAAGTCGGATTGAAAGGGATGCGTATGTCGGTACGTAATGGGGAATACTCTAATACAACAAATGGCCTCTTAACCTAGTCAATACGCCCTGCGAATGCCAAGATATCCATATTCCCTTGCAAACTTCTTCATCCCTGATGAGTTTTTTTTTTTTTTTAATTTTAAAAGAAATCTATGCAATCTTATGATATTTGCACATATTTCAATTTGGAAATACTATTTTCAATAAAGCCTAAGCGGCTTGTGCTTGAAAATAGGAATCGAGTCGTGTCGAAGTGGGGATTCGAACCGACGATCTCTGGACTCAGAGACCGCGACGCTACCCACTGGGCTACCACCCGTTCAGTTATAAATTATATTAAAAAACACGCAATGTGTATATTTATATGGCAGTACATTTCCGTGCATGAGGTTGCGGGTTCGATTCCCGTTGGGGGTCAACATGAAATATTTATTTACACGTGATTTTTATATCAATATGTTATATGTTGTTTTGGACTGGTACTGAAGCGTAAGAGTGATCATTCTATCTACCTCATGTAATAAAATGATCAAGAGACACTGCACTTGGTGTACCAATGCAGTGCCCTATGCACCATTGAGTGCGGATAAGGGAAAGTAGTAATTAGTATAAGTAATGTATATTTATACCAGTTTCAATCTAATCTAAACGGTTAAGTAAGAATCTTTTTTTTTTTAAATACCATTCAATTAACTAATTTTGCAGTTTGTGGAATCCATATGCTCCACATAGGGAGCGGATATGGTATGACAATGATGAAGAATTATGGGTATAATTTTTTTCTATGCAAATGTACATAACATTTTTTTTATGTTTTCTTTATTTTTCTTAGCTTATTTTCGTTGAAGATAAGGCTTCACGAAATGTGTGGGCTAAACCTTTGAAAGCACAAAATTGTTGGAATCGTAACAATAATAATCGTAAAAATAAATTTCCAATAAAAAAATCAGTCACATAATTTATATGAGTTTGTTTTTATTTCCATTAGCAAGTAAAAACAAATTGTTGGAATCGTAACAATAATAATCGTAAAAATAAATTTCCAATAAAAAAATCAGTCACATAATTTATATGAGTTTGTTTTTATTTCCATTAGCAAGTAAAAACAAATTAGTATCGTATAGGTACTACGTTCATAAATAAATTCTTAATGAGGTAGGTATTCATTAAATTAATTAGATGTTTTATTTTATTGTCGTTTCAAATCCAGCAAAAATATTTTAAAAATAATCAGAAATTCGTGAAACACATAAATATTTTCTTAATATTTCAATTACAAAAACTGTTTTTATTCGGAGACTTTTTTTGGTTGTATTATTTATTTAAGATTGTTTTTTTTACAAATTTTTTAAGTGAAAACTTCTTTAGAATCGTTGGGAGTGATTTGAAACTCTATGAAACGAAAAAAAGCGACACTAAAAAGAGACAAACATATAGATCTATGGGATTTAGCCTGCGAGAGAATTAGATAGAACACAGTTTCCGCCGGCTGGCAGTAGTTCCATCTACCTCATCAGATACATCTACCAGTTGATCACCGGCACCCCTTATACTTTTATAATGTGGAGGTCCTAGGCTATAAAACAGAATTTGTTCTATTCATGTATCTGAAGAGGTAGATTCGACTCCCAAAATTTTGTAGCAAAACCGAGGGAGAAGGCGCCTTATTTCACAGATATATTGATAAAATCGAAACAAAAACTTTTGTCTCATACTTTAGTTATCATAAGCCGCTCGTATCCCATGTAGAAATTGAAGACATGGATCATAAATAATAAAATGAAAAAAAATTATCAACTGGGTACCAATATTTATAATAAATCAATCCTATAATTATCCCACTCCTGATACTGCATTTATCTCATTCTCAGCTTAGTTTTATTAAGGTTTCACTTCTACCTGGTGTGAACTGCACACATGCGGTTTTTTTTATAGAAACCTTGACCTTGGACCGTAAAGCGTAAGGCTAAACATCTTACCTTCATGTAATGAATAATTAATATCTTTTACCTACTGCTCTTTAAAACGACAAAACTGTGTAATAAATTTTACACATTAGGTTTGGAATAAAAATACTATTCAATATTTTTACGCCGAACACATAGTTGTATGTTTTTTGACAAGTGGTATTTTTAATATCACTAATTAGTAAAGATTTTTTAAAAACAAAAATTTCATTTTTATATCTCTACAGAGATGAAGTAGATTTTTTTCAAATTCGAGAATATGGATCAAGCCATTACAAGGCTTATGACCTGTCATTGGCTGGGTTAAGTGACCACTTGACGTACTACGACATTCCTCATTCCGCTTATTTTAGCAAAAATCTACACCAGGTAACATTTTTGATTTTGCACAGAAAGTCAGAAAAAACTGACGATCGAGAGGACGGTCCTCTGCAAGATGGATTGACCAAATAAAAGAGTTAAAGAGAAATGCTTCAATCAATATGGCCCATGATCGGAATGAATGGAGGCTGTTGGTGCAATTGATTCCTGTGTAGTCAGTGGACCACGAGGCTCGGCATTTAGCAGAACGAGAAAGAAGAAGAGATTATGTATTCAAAGCATGTTTTTTTACATATTGTTTTCGTTTCTAACTTCCGATTATCATTTAAATATTCTTCTTTGTACAACTGTTTGATCACTCTACGAGCTTTCACTTAACATATGGTCGCTGGACGCTTGACTTTTGTCAGAGCTTAGGTACATAATATATTTGTACTTCTTTTGTAATACGGCTAAGGTTGCCAACCGTCCCGAATTAGCCGGCGCTGTCCCGCATTGAATATGTCTGAAATATACGATTCTCATAATTAAAACAGGTATCTCCTAGATTCATTAGAAAAATTTTTAAATAAGTATAAAACTGTCCCGTTTTATTGGTATCTATGACATGTCTGACATCACGCCGTGCGCAAGAAAGAGAAAGTGCTTCAATCTAAAATCAAAAAGTGAAAGATTTTTCTCTGTAGAAGCTGTAAAGACTTGCATGCTTTTTGCTGTTGGACTTGTGAACTGTCAGAACGGTTTGTAGGGTGGGTCCAACAAAAATACGTAAATCGGTGTTCAAAGCTTCATTGGCCTTTCTCATAGATACACGCACCCACCAGACAGGATTTACTTAGCGGCCTTGACACAAGTACTCGACTTAGCACTTATAAATGACTTAGATTCCATCATAAGTATATCATATACGTATTTTCGTCTAAGATTTAAACAAACGAAAAAACGCAGTCAGACCTCAAGCATCAGTGAATTTTTCCATGGATTTTTTTTAGCGAGAATTTTCTTTTATTTATAATGAAAAATTAATACAGCTAGTATAATACTTTTTCATTTTCAAATGGGTGCAACAAACTAGAACCAAGTATATGATTTTTTAAGTATCGATAAGTCCAGGAAGCTTTTTGTAATGATTTTTTTTTATTTTTAATACACTTCGACGACAGGCTGAAAACAATAATTTGTCCGTAATCGCCTGAATATTTATTCGGCGACCTGTGAAAAGTATCTTGTCCCGACTTCATTCCTGTGATGCTGATTGCGTGAGCAAACCAAAAACTCGTCACCGTAACAATATAAATCCCAGGATAATGTTGATATTTTTTAAATAAGATGTCTAGTACTACGTGACCTAGGTCAAAAAAAAATTGTGTTCTGCACCACCAACATTCCGTTGGTCCACTCCTTACGGGACACCCTGTAATCCGATGTGCGTTATCGCACTGTTATCGTTTGTACCCTGATAGAATTTTTAGACTGTTATTTATGGATACCACCTACCTGAATTTTTTACTCTTTTGTTTACCACAAATGTCATAATAATGTGCAATTTAAAAAAACCACCTTGAAGTGAGCTTTTTATTGGATTCTCTTCAATAATAAAAGCACTGCCCACCAAATTGAACTGCGAATAGAGTTCAAGTTTTCAGACCACTCTGTTTCTGGTTGGTTGGAAGATATTGCTTTCTAGCATTAAACCCGCCAGCGTACGCTATTGTACAAGACGTCAGTAAAATAAAATAAATAAAATAAAAGCTTCGTAACTCCGAAACCTTAAACGTATTGCTGAATGTTACATACTTTCTCCGCCTCGTGGGGTTGCGTTAGCGTGATAGGTTACTACCATGGACTATATGAACATGATTTTTTACATAAAATATTTCATATGCAATAACTTGGATTGGCGAATTATCATCATGTTTTCGTGTATTAAATTATCAAGATTCACTACACTTGGTTTACCAATGCAGTGGCCTAATTGGACCATTAGTCCGGATAAGGGAAAACACATATTTAAATGGGATTTAGTACGTGTAGTGTAGAGTTCACTATTTTTCTTTTTTAATGTCAATGAACCGATCACCGAGTAATCCTGGTCGCCCATTTCGTCCTGTTTCTTGTCTTAATTTCCCTTTCTCAAAAAGAATTCTTTATGATTCAGGACCTCTTTAGGACATAGTAAAAACACAATCGAAATGGCCCATGTTATCGGGGATTTATATCTTAATATGGATGAATCTCTTTTCAGAGAATCTTTTATTCATTGGATATACGCTGAGAAATATCAAAATACACACGAAAAACTATGACGGTGCCGTGTACCATGTCAGAGGGGGACAACGTTACAAATACCCAGGCTTGAGAAAAATCACTTTTTATTTTTGTGTTTTCACCGGGACTCGAACCCGGAACCTCTGTATCGTGACGCCATTACGCTACTGATACGCTTATGATAAATCACTATTTTCATGTGGTTATGACAGCAAATATGCTCCTCGTGGTGTGGCGGTAGCGCGTTGGGCTGCTATATATTAGGTCACGGGCTCGATTCCCGACGGGGTCAATATGAGACAATTATTTCAACGTGTTTATACGAATAAAATTATTTCGTCTTGCATTCATGTAAAAAAAAAAATTTGATATACTTTCTTGGTGTACTATGCATTGCCCTATGCACCATTGCGTGCGAACAAGGGAGAGTAGGTAAGTAATAGTAGTCTTTCTTATTTTTGCTGGGTTATGACACAAATTAATTACTAACCTACGGATATCAATCTAATCTCGTCAGTAATACCGCAAATCCGCTCATGTAACTTTTGAAAAACCGCGTAAATTCTCCGTGTACAACTTTTGTGACAAAATTTACATTTAATTTCGAGCGACAGCAAACTACGTTCATTGGTAGATACCTAAACGTCCAATCGGTGTAAAGTTGTCCGTGTTGTGTCCAATGAGGGTCAAGCTACATCATCCGATGCATTAGCGGGAAAGAAAAAAAAAATCATAACTTAAATTGTAGACCATTAAATTTACTACAAAATCAGTATATTGCGTTTTTTTTTAAGTGAAAATTTTATAGTTATAAGTAAAAAATGTGTGTGTGTGTACGCCATGCGCCAGCTTAATTATACAAATATTGGGCAAATTAGTTAGATTATTTTATATTACATGAAATTAAAAATATTTAACTTTTTAAATGATTTATTGAACACAAAAAAGGTAAAAAGATAAATTAGTGAGCTTAAGTCAGAATTTTCAAAAACCAGAAAAATATGGGCCTTTTTTTTATTTTTTCAAAAAATCTCGATAACGCTTCACCCAACCAAAAAATGCTGTAAAAAAATAATAGAACACTAAAAATTCTATAAAATCGGCGTTTTGATTTTTTTTTGTATCTCTTATGGTTTTCGAAATAATCTCATTTGAAAAATCACATATTTTACTGATTTTCTCCTGTCAACATCTTTTGCCTCGGAAACGGGCTTATACCTCGTGAACCGTACCTCGCACGATAAAAATGATGGTTATTAAAATTGTAGAACATTAAATTTACTACAAAATCATGTATTCGAAAAAAAACGTATTTTTTCTCTTCCCCAATTTTTTTTATTGCACTTATATGCGGTATTGCAATCATTACTTCCGCAGTTATGTAGTGTCATTGACGATATAATAACTTTAAAACATTCTTTATCTTCTATGATAACAATGTTCATGGACCTATTCTTATTAAATCACTCGGTTACTTATCCATACATTTGACTTTGGTTTGTGAATAGCTTCAGTACGGAAAAATTCAAGGAATCCAATTCGTAGCGATCGATGGGCGATTTCGCTGCTGACTATATATCTATCTTTCAATTAAGCGCACCTAATGGTGCATAGGGCACTGCATTGGTACGAATGTTTGGCGGGCATATGGGCCTTATTCTCCCGACCAGCCAATTTTTGTGAACTCTTGATCTAAATGGTCTTGAAGCTGACTGAAGTTGACCGAAGATTGAGAGTATATTATTCATAGTTAGAAGTTAACTTCGTACGACTTTGTATGACGGTATTAGTACTCACAGAAGTAGTTGCTTTGGTTACGAACATACAAAGTATGGAGCTATGTAACACAAAAACTCATTTTTAGTTAACACAAAAGTTATGAAGTGTTTTTTTTAACAACCTCAGCACCAATTTATTGTATATATATTAATTTAATTTATCGAGTTAATTTGAAGGTTAACAATCGGAAAAATATCCCCCAAAGCCTTAAATTTATACTCGTGATTCATACATCGTCATATCATCATCACATCATTCATCAACATTTGATTTACACGTTATTTCAATACCACTATATTATTATTCTCGTACTATGTTTATTATTTATTCATGACAGGTTTTTACTATTATTACAATGGATGATTTATTAAGCGCCATTTTCGTGAAAATTACTTCAAGGCTCCGTTACTATTTATCAATATCTTTCGAACAGCAATCGTGCTATAAATTGTTCTAACCAAACTATAGTTTAAGTATTCAGCACGTTGAAATAATTATAGCTTTTTAACACAAGCTGTGTTTACCCTTCATTTTCTAGTCACTCAGCACAAAATAAACGTTGCTGCAATTTTTTAAAATGGAAATATCTTTTTACTGTAGGTATCTAGGTAATAATTATATTTGCCAGAGGAGAAAAATTATTATACATAATATTACGATTGTGTATATAAATTAATTATTAATCAGTGATAGATATCTAAACGTAATTTTTGGGAGCCCTTAATTTAGTTACTCGTAAATTTATTATATTATTATTAATATATTATTATACATGGTGTAACAAAACCCATAGTACAACACGAAAACTGGTGAATCTACATCATATTTGGAGTCGAATGTGTAATGTGAGTTTTGAATCTGAGCCAAAAAAAAAATGTTTTTCTTTTCGTAAGTACGGCAGATTATTTTATTTTCTCTATGGATAGTATTAATTATACTCAATAAATTATGTTTGATAACAATTTGCAAAAATTTATCGAAAAACTTCTTACTCAATTTTCTCGAAAACTATGGGTCAAATCAAAAAAAAATATTCTTTAAAATCGACTCCAAATATGACGTAGATTCACTGGTTTCCCGCTCGTTCATCGAGTTTTGTTACACCCTGTAGATAACACTACTAATAGTTTTTTCCTTATCCGCACCTAATGGTGCATGGGCACAATGCCCCATGGCACTGTATTAGTACCTAAAATGCAGAGAATTTGGATAATTTGTTACATGAAGTCTGCCTCGTCGTCTAGTAAAGGGCACATTGAGCTACTATGCTTAAGATCGCGGGTGCGATTCCGAGCCAGTATGAAATATTTATTTGAATGTGGTTTTTCACATAAAAATAACCTTGGACTGATAGTGGATAATTCTATCTAAATCAATATTATATAACTTTTTTTTAGTTTTAAAATAATTTTTTTTTTTTTTTTTTAAATAAATTCATTTTTTGCTAACTAAAGTGTAAAATAAATCCATGCAATAATTTGATATTTGCGCATACTTCTATTTGCAAATACTTTTTTCAATAAAGTCTTGTGCTTGAAAGTACAGCAGTATTTAAGAAAAAATACTATCACTCTTTACCAAAAGTGAGTAAGTAATTGGTTGCAACGCTAGATCTACCTAGATCGTGCTTTATGTATTTTTTTTAAATCTTGTCAAAATAATTAACTAATTAACTTGTAATTATGCATTTAATGCGATCCATTAGGGTTTTTAAGCCTGTTGATTACTTTTTTTTTTTTTTTTTTCAAATAATAAAAAAACAGGAATAAAATTGCGTGTGAGTAGAGATTCGAATGCAACGCCGATACCACTGGGTCACTACCTGTTCCTATTTTGAAAGTACTTAAAAGTTTCATTTTTTTTTACTTATGAATTAAGTTTTTAACGTTTTTTTTTCAAATTAATAAAAAAATATTAAAATCTAAGCTCTGCCATTCATTCTTTAAGATGCAAAATTTGTAAATATTGTCACCATGTGCAATACTTTGCATCATCTCGCATCCGCGAACGTCCTGTCAAGGACTAAGCAGAAGCCTACCAATGTTTGATTCACTTTCGTTCTTTTTTTTTTAATTATAAAAAAACATGAACTTGAAAAAATTACGTTAGTAGAGATTCGAATTTTTTGTTAGAACTCAATGAATTAAGTTACAATCTCGGGTCACTACCTGTTCCTAACGTGTTAAAAGTTTCATTTTTTCAAATTAATTACCAATCTCGAAAGCTTTTTCTTTCAAATTGCATACCCACCTGTTATAAATGCATTGCATAAAAAATTCTAAGCTCTACCCATTCATTCTTAAGATGCAAATTTGTAAATATTGTCACCATGTGCAATACTTTGCATCATCTCGCATCCGCGAACGTCCTGTCATCCTGTGCACTAAGCAGAAGCCTAAGCACAATGTTTGGAAGACGAAACTTTCGTTCTTTATCTTCCATTCATTACAAACCACGGAAACGAAAATATTTTCGGCGTCACATGCGGAATAGAATTCTAACCTACCATGCTCTTAGCATACTCTTAAGACTGATCATATTGCCTTCATGTAACAAATGATCAAGATTCACTGCACTTAGTACCCTTCCTTTTAAGGCGGTGCCGTATGCAGATAAGCGAGGGTAACTAGTAGTAGTATTATGCTCTTAGTAGCTGCAATATAGGCATCTACAGCAAGCTATAGGCAAGGTTTTAATACCGATCCGCAATCAGAGCACAATATTTGGGGAGCGCGCTTTACGGTTGCAGGCCCTATGGCTTGGAATGACGCAACTGTGAGACTGAAATGATGTTTCAAAATAAACTTAAGATCCATTTGTTCTTTAAATCATTTTGTTTATGTATTTTCTACTCGTAGAATGTTCTACTCGTTTCATTCACTTAAAATTTCCCCAGCCGTCAAATTCAATATTTAAAGCGGCGTCATATAAATTATCAATTATAATAATAATAATAAGAATAAGAGTTTCGATCTAGCCTCCTCCATAAAATTATTTAACCCTTTTATCTTACTGAAACTGAAATAAATTGAGGATAATATTTTCAAAACTCGATAAAACCTCCACATGGTACTCTTCTCAGCCTTCCTCGACTTCTACATTCAAGCATACTCGCATCGTAGATTCTTTTAGTTGTTTACATGACCGAACCATCGTTGAACCAACGAGAGGGCTTAACTTTTTTTTTAAATTACGTTAATAGAGAAGATCTATAATTCCGGGAAGAAAATCAAGGAATACGTTTGTACGAAGAAACTGAGAGAGCCACGTGACGTCGTTTTCTCTTAAAACTGAGGGTAAGGACGAGGACTTCGCCTTCCAAAGTTAGTGCTTAGGACTTGGCAGTTTTTATGACCCAGTCCAGACAAAGGACGATATGCAAGCTCGGGCGAGGGCGACCGGAGCGGTAAAATAAGAAATGTGCGACGAATACCATGTGTGTTAGTTACGCGGGCATGTGTTAGACATATTTACCGGTCTGACCGATCAACTCTACTCTACACCACCACAGTCTTTTTCTTTCTGTCTCGCAGTCTCGCGGGACGAAACCGAGCTGAGTCAGGGAAGCGTATCGCCTTAGCGTATTGCCTTAGCAAGTTATCACATAGTATTCATTTATTGAAAACATTATTCCACTTCGTTTGAAAGGTAAGGACACAGAATGTCATCCGTTTTTAAAAATTAAAAGGATTTTCTAGTGAGACTACCCGTTTAGCCACTAAGCCACGGAAGCTGCCATTATATTTATTTTTTTTAAATACATATCTATGTCAAGTGTGAACTGGGATGCCATGTACAAAGTACATATTTCTTATTAGGATATTATTCTCGCATAAAACCGATTAGTAAACAAATTTGTTGAAAAGGGGGATTACGTTATTTACGTAATTACCAATTGGAAATAGAAAATTTGTTTTAAATTTAGATAAATAAGTGCCCGCAGCTGAATGATTTGTCATTTGAGTGAAAATTATATTAATGTATAATACTTTCAAAAACAAATTGCTGCAAAATAACTGTGAGAAAATTTCAAATACATACTTCAATAAATTTATTTTGTAAGTTGTGTTGCGTACTTAATTAGTGCTATGTTATGTATATTGCCTTGAAATATTACTGTACATTTATTATACATAGCTCATACATGTGTGCATAATATTAAAAAATAAATAAATAAATGAAAAAAATTATCAATGCCTAAAAATATTCCATGATATATTTCCCTCAGTCAAATGAAGAATCATTCGACTGCAAATTTATTCTACTTCTATTCTTAGAAAACTAATAACTAATTGTATTTTTAATAGAATCGTAAGAAAGCCCTTATTCGACATGATTACTAATTTTATTCAATAATTTATTATTAGAAAAAATATGTAATGTACTTACATATTTTATAATCAACTCATCACATACATAATATTGAGAATAAATTAATGAAATTCACTTTGTTTTTTTTATTCACTTTTTAATTGAGTTATTACTAACTAGTTTCGGTAGTTAGTAATAAATCAATTAAAAAGTGAACCAAAAACCAAGTGATTTTTATTTTATTTTTAAAAAGTTTACAATGATTTACAAAGTTAATTGTGATAATATAAATAACGTAATGAAATTCAATTTAATATTCTACAATTTCAATTCATTTTTCTATAAATAACTACAAATTCAAAAATAACATCAGTTAACAAATAAGTTAAAATCACTACATAATGATAGAATCATTCATATTCTTATGAATAAATATGTCATCAACCTGTCTACCTATAAATTGGAAACAATTTAGAGGGTGGCTTCAAGATATGAGGCAATTAAGAGAGAATTTTTTGTGCAGAAAGAAATACTTACCTGTTTAGTGTAAAGTGTAAACTCGTCTTCATAGTAAATAATATATAGGTATTATGTTAACACAAATATATGTTCAAATCCTTTATAATTCAATTTATGTTCTGAGGGTTACAAATCTGATTAAAGTGTCAAGTTGTCATGTCATTTAGTTTTCAACAGAAAACTTCCATTAGTTTCTCATGTTTAAGATTAAGATGCTCGCTGGAGCATAAAGCGCTAATTGGTCAACTAAATAGCATATATTTATGTTTTGTGTTAATTACCATTGTTATGAAATTAGTCAATAATAAAATAATATTGACGGTAAAAAGAAATCCGTAAATTTATGTTGGATATCAGAATTTCTCAATAAAAGGATAAAAGAATAATTGTGATTTTGATAATAAAATTAATCAATGCCATTTTTTAAAAAAGGTAAAAATACAATACAAATTCAGAAACAGAGTTAATGGTGCCTTAAAATTGATAGTGGCAAATGAGAACTTATCGAAAGAAGCTAAATTGGCAGTACACAACGGAGTTCTGGTACCAACCCTTATGTATGGTAGTAAAGCGTGGTGTTGTAAAAAGAAGGATGAAAGTAGACTAAATGCTGTTGAAATGCGATCTCTCAGACGAATGTGTGGTAAGACTATGTATGATAGATGTACAAATGTCGAAATTAGATCAGAGTGCAAGGCTGAGATAAGCATTATCGACAAAATTAAGAAACGGCTTTTACCATGGTTTGGTCATGTGGAGCGAATGAGTGATGAAAGAACGGCTAAAAGAAGTTTAAATGCAAGTGTGCCTGGATGTAGAAGCCGAGGAAGGCCGAGAAAGACATGGCATGACCAAGTACGACAAGTACTTGAAAGTGGACATGTGAAAAGTCGGAATAATCGGCGTATGTGCATGAGAAGATGTATGAATGTAGAGGAAACAAAGGAAGTATGTCAGGACAGAGTGGTATGGCGTTCTATCCTCTCTGTTTAATCATAATAATATGCTGTGATAATAATGTCATATATTTATGTAAGAATGTTTGATACAATGATGAGATATTATCCCAATATATGGATGATGAGCTTGAAGTTTCAAGTAATTTTTATTTAGTTGGAATTTTCTTACTTTCTTCATCTGATGTCTTAACACACGACACCATCATATCCTTATTATGGTCTCAGGTTCTAAACATTAGACCCTAAAACTTTTTTTACAATTTAATCTTAATGTTCTCTCGGCCTTGCGCTGGCGACAGATTGATGTATTCTGTAATTCCTGCTCTTAAGGTAGTTTGTCAGGGCCAAAGTCTGTATAGTTACCGAGTCAAGTGGAATCATTAATACGTGGTGTAACAAAACTCATTGTACAAGCGGGAAACCAGTGAATCCTATTCATATTTCGGGTCGATTTTGTACAACAATTTTTTTATTTGACCCATAGCTTTCGATAAAATTTAGTAATAAGTTGATGGACTTGACTTAGGAGGATGCACGGGAGCTGGCGGCCGAAGGCAGTTTGTGGATTCCATATGCTTCACATCGGGAGCGGATATGGTATGATGATGATGATGAATAACTTGAATTTTTTTTCGATAATTTTTTGCAAATTTTATTGTTATCAAATATCATTTATTTAGTCAAATTAGTACTATCCATAAAGAAAACGAAATAAAAAAACGCATTTTAAAAGAATCTGCAGTGGAAAGCTTTTATAAGGAAAAAAAAAAAATTCAAGTCAGATTCAAAACTCATATTCGACTCCAAATTCGAGTTTTGTTACACCATGTATAGGGAATCAGAAAGATCATTCGGCGTCGAAAAAGAAAAAAATATACTTAAACCCGTTTAAATCTTTTTTTACCTTATATTCAAAATCATTGGGAATGCCATTCATTGCCTGTAAACAAAAATATCTAATTAACTCAATGTTTGTAGCATTCACTAAATAACTATACTGTATAAATAAGAAAGAAGTGATTTTTCTCAAGCCTGGGTGTTTGTGACGTTGTTCCCCTCTGTAATTGGGCCTGTTGAGGTGGTTAAATAAAAAAATAAAAAAAATAAAAAAATAAAAAATGTGTGTTTTATTTCATAAAAAATATCTAAGTCTGCAAAAAATCGTTTTACGATTAATAAATGTGTTGCAGTATTTAATTATAAATTAACAGGTCTAATAACAATATTAATTTGGGCTGAGTACATAAATATAATTATCTGTTTTTAATACTCAATACAAAGCTACAGATCTAAATATATAATTAAAAAAATGTATGTGTTTTCAAACTTATTGTGTTTTATCCTGACATGACGCATTTAACCGCTGGTCAGAGATTTAACCAATGGAATTATTCCGGAATTCTCAAAGAATTTCGAGAAACATTTGACATGATTTTGTAATACGTTTAATCCATTCACAGATTCTTATCTTGAACCTCACGTTTCAATTTTACTATTTGGCTTTATGGCTTTCATTCTCCCGTGGATAATCCTCATGAAAGTATTTTTAAATTGAGTTAAAAGATTTTTTTTTTTAAATACATAATATTATTATGTGTAATTGAAAACTCTTTTTACTTCAACTTTCACATAAGAAAATTATTTTTACAGACTTAATAGATTTTAGTCATAGTCAGTGGTTGAGTATAAGAACGAATATTTTTAGTATTATTATAAATAATTTATATAGCGCCGTTTTCGTATAAATATACCTCAAGAGCGTTTTAAATATTGAATTTAACGGCTAGGGAAATTTTATGTGAATGAAACTCATTCTGTAAGTTTGAAGAAAATACATTATGATTTAATAAAACAATGTTATGTGTTACTATGGGTTTATTATATAGAAATAGAATTTTGAAGTGTTACGAAGTAAATGCCGAATCAATCAACAAAAGAAAATACATAATTAAAAATATTAATTTAGAGAACAAATGAGTCTTAAGTTTCTTTCGAAACATCACTTCACTCTCACAGTTGCGCGCTTCTTGTGGGAGAGCATTCCAAACGATAGGGCCTGCAACCGCAAAAGCGCGCTCCCCAAATTTTGTAAAGATATTCCTATTATTAGTATTCATATTATTATTATTCACAATCAAAAGTTGCATTATGAATGGAAACAATAAACCACAGTGTTAACCAATAAACATATTTAAGAATGGTGTGAAATTTGAAATTAGTCTGTAACTAATACACTATTGAGCAAATTATAAAATCACATGATGAAGAAAGTCCCTAAAATTGTTGTGAATTTCAATTAATTATCTCAAGACCATTCATAGAATACCATAATGATTACACGAGTAGAGTAGTGGAAAGTTCATGGTGCAAGTGTGGTCTGGGCGTTGAGACTTCAGACCATGTATTTTTCGGTTGCCCTTTTAGAGACCCCGAAATTATCCACCACACAGAAAGTTCCTTTTTGAGAATGGTATAAATATTTAAGCTTATTTTTATTTCTAACTATACCTGTAATTTTACTTTACAATTGTCAATTTTTCCGTTTTTATATTTATCTATTTCAGGACGATAAAACGCTATTTTCGCGAGAAATCGCCTTAAGGGGCTACTAGGTCTACCCTTTGTTAATTGTAAAATGTAGTAAGCGCCCGGATGAGCGCTCGTTAAAACACGACCAAAATCCGATCGAACGTCGCGCCGTTTGGTTTCATTATTATTTGCATCGCGTAGGTATACAAAAAATACACAATAATCTTTAAAATGTAGTAAGCGCCCGGATGAGCGCTCGTTAAAACACGGAATTTAATATAATCAAAAATCTACTAATGTTTTACAAATTTTAATCAGATAATGCACTAGATATATACGTATTCTTTAATACATTTTTTTTTTAAAATCTTATATGTACTGTTTTTGTGTTATGCATCAAATGTTATTAAAAACAGGGGGTTTCTTTTAATTAATTGTGATTTAACGAAATATTGAAATAAAAATTTAGTCCGATAATTCACTAGAAAAAGAATTAATAATTACGTCATATTTTTTTCATTTTTATTTAATGAACCATGAAGTACAAGGGAATTTTGCCCTGACGTAGATGAATGTATGGGGGACCCCGTAAGGGGCCTTAAGAGCGCTGTACAATAGAGAGATCACAGCACGTTTTGCAGCTACCAAGCGCATGGACGATTGGGATTCTATTCTCCTTCAGTTTAAACAGACTTTAATGCATAATAAAAAAATACAAGTAATTTACATAGATTAATGTTAAAGCAAGTGAATTAAATAATATTACAAAGGTGTATACAATTTGGAATTACTTTTAAAAAGTAGGCACTCGGACTAAACGTTTATATAATATCTAAATGATTCCACATGTATCATCTTTCTTTAGGATGTTTTGCCTGATACGAAATAAAATTAATTAAAATACTTTTTGTAAAGGAGTAGATTGAAGTACGATATTCCAAACCTCGAATCGTGGAATCCTATATATTTAATATTAATTTATAAATATTTTTAATAACTAATAAAGTATCTACGATTAAGGATTACGGTAATTAGACACGAAAACGATTACGCAAAATTTTATGTATTATAAATAATTATTAGTCTGCCGATGATTTATTCAGCTTCGAAATAATTTTATCGTCGACTATTCATTCCTTGATAATTTATGTCGACGCCGATTGATTCGACTAATTTCCTTAATTACCGCAATACTTTTTTTACGGTATTTTAATTGATTGCATTTAAGAAATCCTTTTTTAGTTTTTAACAACATTTTGAATGGATACAAATACTTGTAGACAAATTACTGGATTATACCCATGCTGGGCTGATATCGGATATTATTGATATCCCAACAGAGACAGAGAAACTCTGGAAACTGTGAGATATGTGTGTGAAAGAGACTGTGTGTGAGGGCGAAAGAAGATGTACGAACGTGTGTGTATGGAGTATGTCTGCTGTGTGCCTGATTCAATTCCCAGTTAGAGCTCTGAGGAGTAAAGTCAGTAAAACGCATAATATATATTAAACCCGTCATAATTGTCACAGCGTGTATTACTTTAGGCCCCCATATTTAATACATCACATCGAGTACCGCAGATTAAGTAAAATGCATTAATTCTCATTAAATTGCGGGTTTTTATTTCGTTTTCTTTGTGATTAGTATTAGGTAATGTAAATGATATTTGCTTACAATTTGCAAAAACTTCAATAAATTTTCTCGAAAACAATGGGTAAAAAATAATATTATTCTACAAAATCGACACCAAATATGATGTAGATTCACTGGTTTCCCGCTTGTACATCGAATTTTGTTACACAGTGTATTACTGTTTTTTTTTTAAGTTTGCAACATAATTATGTGTCATATCACGAAATTCCGTGGTTATTTTCAAACCAATTTTACTCAGTGAACTCTGAACTAAAAAAACACGACATACTGTTTTTACTTATGGATTAGGCAACTTATTCCAACATTTCTTGTTTTGTTTGAGTACGGCAGATAACAGCTTAACTCGACAACGTTCATAACGCCATATTAGTCATATTATGTTTTATGTGAAACAGATCGGAGAAATTGCTTTTCAAAATATACCTACTTATATTTCAAGTATGTCTAAATATTGACAAATACTGTATTTTACAACATTTTGAATGAATACAAATACTTGTAGACAAATTACTGGATTATACCCATGCTGGGCTGATATCAGATATTATTGATATGACAGGTCATAAGCCCTGTAAACGCCTAGATAACCCACATTCGTTTCCAGAGCTTCTCTGTCTCTGTTGAGATATCAATAATAACTGTATTTTACATTCATTTAACTGTGGGCTTCGGTGATTGCGAATCGAATAATATATAATATTATATCATCCTGTATAAGATATTAGCGCCAAGGTCAAGCTCCTTCCTAAATTCGTTTCAGTCTAGTATCTTTTCTTTATCTTTGTCTTTTCTTATTGCTTAGCTGACTTTTGAATTCATCTTGCGGTGCAATTATTATAAAGTCAACGTGCATTTATGTTGGCTTCGGCTGCGCGTTTCTCATGATCTTTGGCCAGTCGAGTCGGTGCGGATATTTATTTTCTGCCGGTATATTGTTTTAAAAAACCTTATCAACAAATAGTTTCTTTGATTGATAAAATTGAACACAGAGACACAAGCCATACATTTTAAAGCAATTTAAATTTTATCACAGAATTTAAGGAATCCCGTAAATAATTTGAGTTTATGAACTCGTAACACGAGTCATATCTAATAATAGTAAGTTCTTTATTAGAAACAATGAATACAACTGCTATGAAGTTGAACATTGAACATGATTTTTCATTAGTTTTATAGGACAAGTGGATCAAAGTATTTTTTAAACTAACTAACCATCACGCCGCAGAGAGGATAGAATGCCACACCACTCCTGGCACATTTCCCTTGCTTCCTCCATATTCATACATCTTTTCATGCACTCTCACCGATTGTTCCGACTTTCCACATGACCACTTTGTACTCGATCATGCCATGTCTTTCTCGGCCTTCCTTGACCTTTACATCCAGGCACATCTCGTGACCGGAACACCGTAAAAGACCTTTCTTTATTTTGTCGATAATGCTTGTCTCAACGTTGCATTCTGCTCTAATTTTGTAATTAGTGCACCTCACTAGTTTCAACAGCACTCAATCTACTTTCGTCCTTTTTTCCAATTCCACGCTTCACTTTCATACATTAGGGTTGGCACCAAGACATTGTGAACTAGTTTTTTTCTCTAGATACATATTTAAAAACCTCTACTGCTACTACTACTGTCCCTTATCCGCACGCAATGGTACATAGGGCACTGCACTTAAAAATTAAGCCAATCAACAGGCTAAAAAGCCCTAATAAATTGGCATTAAATGCGTAAATTAAGAAATATGAAGAGACTGCTGATATTATATCTAACACTCTGCAAAACTGTAAGCGCTCAATGTTAAACCAATTTATGGCAGCTCGATCAAGTAATCTCGAATTGTGATTTCCTTTTTACTAACTTTTATTTTTTTTTATTTTTTTTTATTTATTTATTTATATAGTCATACATAACATTATACATTTATTTAGTACTTTAACTGTCTAACTAGGGTTGATACCCCGTTCTAAGACAGCGAAATATATGACGTTTTAGTTATAAATACATTTTCATGTTACAAGTTACAAATACAACATTTTTGGAAAACACTTGGTAAAAACATATTTGAATACATAGTAAATAATAATTAAGAGAAAAAAAAAAAAAAAAAGTATTAAGTAAAAATGTTTTAAGGACATTGTAAAAATGAATATAGTAAAAATGATATCTTAAAAAATACAGTTCTAAAAAAAAATTTTTTTTTAAATTTAACATTACAAAAAAAACAAAGATAGTAAGAAAAAAACACAGGTAATAAATACAGAAATGAGGATCTCAAAAATCTATTCAAATATATGTGTTTTGTATTTTTGTTTTTGAAGTAGTTTATTCATCTTAATTCCCAAAATTTATTAATCTTAAGTACTTTTGATGCAACGTAAATTAATGTAATTGTAATGTAACTTAATAAATGTATTTTGATGCTATGTAAATGCCATCAGGCGTATATGTGCTAATAAATAAATAAATAAATCAAGTGAGTTGAGAGTAACTTATGATTGAAAACAAACTTGTCGACAAATTGCAGTGAATCTTGATTATTCGTCACATGAAGGCAAGATTTAAGTCTTACGCTTCAGAGCCAGTCCTAGAATTCACATTTGAAATATCTTTATGTGAAAATAACATAATAAATATTTATTTCATATTGACCCCTATCGGGAATCGAGCCCGCGACCTTATGCATGGCAGCCCAACGCGCTACCGCTTCACCACGAGGCGGAAAACTTCTACTTGATAATTTTCCTCCTCCTTTTCCTTATCCGGACATAATATGGCATAGGACACCGCATCAGAAGAGAAAATTGTGATAATTTGCAACTTAAAAGCAAGATGATTAGTCAACTTCAGTACCAGTCCAGGGTATAAACATGTGAAATATAATTATGTAAAAAACACGATGAAATTAATATTTACCCCGTCGGGAATCGAACTCGCAACTCGTGACCTCGTCCATGGTGGCCCAACGCTACTAAACACTACAGCGTGAGGTGGACAAGATACAAATTAATTATGTACCTATTAATTCATCAATTATTTATTATTGTTGCTTTCCGTAACTATTTTTTACTTATTTATAAAAATAAACGGGAACTTAGTGCCTTTTACATTGTGAAATGTTATTTAGTTGTAAAAAAACAGAATAAAATTATCTTCTTTTTAGGTCAACGGTATATTATTTTAATCAGTTATCTCCAATTTAACCTTATTTTATCAAATTAGTACGCAACCTCCTTTTATTATTTAGTTATTTTTTATGTGTAAAAATAATTCAATACCGCCCCTGTACACTTGCTATGTAATTGTACACGAAGTTTTAAATCAATATTTACATAAATGACTATATTGGGAAATTGGTGATATGAATTTAAAGGTTGAGTGCATTTTGAAACTGCAAAATTTAACATTATTATATTCCATTATAGTTTATGTGAAATGCTACTACTACTACTACTACTACTTTCCCTTATCTGCACTTGTGCATAGGGCACTGCATTGGTACACCGTGCAATGTGTATTGAAAATATTATTACATGAAGGTAAGGTGATCAGTCGTACGCTTCAGTATGACTGCAGTCTGACTGATGTGGCTTGAATTGATATTTTATTTTCAATTAACGGCATTAATTGTTTACGGCACCAACAACTGACGTTACTAAATTTACTTCCCTCCAATAACTTGCATAATATATGGGGACCAATAACTGGCAGTCAGAAATGTTCATTTTAGAAACATGTTTTTTTTTCAGCGACCAATGATTATTTTATCTTAAATTGCGCGAGCCCAGTTTATTCTTGGGCACGTCACCCTAATGTGAAATGTTCTGACTTCGTCGGGAATCGAATCCGCGACTTCATGCATAGTATTTCAACGCGTAATTCTCTACAGCACGAGGCAGACAGACCCGTTAGATAAGAATTGTAAAAACTTATGATCTCATTCATTACCTACGTTGCTAATTCAGTGATAACCTTAGCGGAAGGAGTGAGTTAAAAGATATTATGTGTATTATCCAAATATTTCTTTACATAACTTCAGAAGCGTGAAATTTAACAAAGTGACAATACGTCGCCCCACTGCTTGTTCGTCAGCAAGACCTTTGAGAAAATCTTAACCCATCAGGTGCCAACTTTACCCTGCACATGTTTATGTACCGCATTCTTAGTAGATTGCCGAGTACCTATAATGACAGTTTTGGTGGTGTTGACATATTCAACTGTAGTTATAAATTAGTGTGTGTTCTATGAGTTCTAGCTATACCTCTTTACCAAGTCCGTTCGTACTTCCCTTTACTTGTGGCCCGGCCGGCCGATTAGTCTGTAATCGCTCCTGGTACCTTTCGTCTTGCACTCTAAATGCAGGACGTAGTTGCAGATAGTTAGGTTGTTTGTAGGTTTGGTGAAGATGGATGATAAAGTTTGTTGTTGTGATTGCAGCGGTGTGTACCTATTGATAGTGCTGAAGCTACACAATGATGTTTATTTATTTTTGAAGTGATAACGTCTAATAAATCGATGAACGCCGGCTGCACACACGAAAAAGCATGACTCATTGTCACGTTCCGCCCTGAGCCGAGTGTGCAAGCGAGAGCGTGGAACAAGCGATAGAGAGGCACGATCGACCTAAGCGTTCGGTTTGTGACGCATCTATCTCTTTTCCACTCCATCGGCCGATGCGTCCGAGTAGAAGGGAGACAGCAGCAGCACACAAGCTACAAAGTGAAATTGCCATCACCAAAATGAAATGAAATCACCAAATTAAAAAATTTAAATTTTCAATTAACTCCTACTTTGTATTGTACAAAATAATGATAATTCAGTAATAATAATTCAATTCAATTCATAAAAGTATGTTTTTTTTCATCAATGTTTTCTTATGACGTTATCACGTAAAATTATCGTCCGTAAACCGACTTTACAGACAACCAAAAGTTTTTTTTATTATTGTCATATTTTAAGATTCAGTACTTTTAACGTTAAACTTAAGTTATTCTTGGATAAACTACATGTTATAGTTAATTGTGTTTCTTTTTGTGTACACACTGTCACTGGGCAGACAGAGCTATATAGGCCGGATAGTTGGCTCCGTGCTGCTACTCGTCATAGTGCGTTTGTTTAAATCAAGCCGCATGTACCTTGTTTGCGGGATCAAACTAATACGACTATGACGTTCTATTCCTGACATTCCTTGCAACTCTTAAGACTGATGATGAATAAGAGGACAAGAAATTGAGCTTTATTTACTTTGATCAATTCACTTATTCGCAGCTTTCTAAGGATTTCTGTTTATTAACGATCTTAGAATTCCTTCCATCACTATATTGAAAAACCAAGTGCAGCTAATCTTATTTATTACAAGGATCGTCTCTAGTTCCAACGCAAATATTATATGATACGTATGAAAAAACAAAAAAAAATTATTGAATTATTGAATTTTAAAAGCATTGATGCATAATAATATTATGTATGTATAACATTATTTTTTATGCAATACAATCAGAAATCCTTATTTCTAATTTTGGTGTGTTTTCGTATTTTGGTGGAGTTTAAAGGTTCTTTGTAGGATTTATACGAACTTATTCTTCAGAACCTTCTAAGCAAAATGAATGGTATCGTGTAATTTTCTATGTAATTTTATCAATTATCAGAGATTTTAATAATTGACGTCATAAGCACGCGTCAAAAATACGATATATTTTATCGACACAAATGATGAATACCTAAGTTGAATTTTTTTAAATCTAGTATTCATCTGGCGACAATAACCGGTATTTAAAATAAATATTTCGGAATATTTTTTAACTAATAAAAAAAACTTTGAATGGATATTTGGCAGAACATTTAACATGTTTAAATTGTTGTGGGCCAATTGTAATTGTTAAGATTATTCGTTTATACTGATTCATCAGAAATGGGGTTTTAGCAAGTAAATTACATACAGCTATACTGACAAAAAATCTCGTACTGGAAAAAAAATCTACTATTATATTTATCATTTTCAAACACGAGTTATGATTTTGAATAGCTTTTTTGATGGTTTTAGTTTTTTATTTATTATTATCATTTTTCTATTTGGTTATTATCCTGGCTATTTCGAAGCCATACCGAGATAATTCTCTCCGAAGAGAGTTGGTTTTACGATTAAAACATTTTGTAAAAATGTAATATTTTATAGAGATGAGAGGTTGAATGGAACTTTCTTACCAATGTTTCTTTAAACACAGTTTGTAAAGGACTGGTAAATCTTTTGAAAATGTAATAACATTAAATTATTGCGTAATACAGTCCTTACCAATAAACAAAAGGAATGGATAAATAATAAGATAATTTTTAACAAACAACATTTTGAATGAATACAAAATACTTGTAGACAAAATTACTGGATTATAACCCACATTCGTTTCCAGAGTTTCTCTGTCTCTGTTGAGATATCAATAATATCTGATATCAGCCCAGCATGGGTATAATCCAGTAATTTGTCTACAAGTATTTGTATTCATTCAAAATGTTGTTGTTAAAAATATTTACTGGTAAAAATAAAAAAACCAAATAAAAATTGTAGAGACATCTTCAGGCGTCTTCTAGTAAGTAATCAAGTTCGGATGAACCTTACCTACACCAATAAAGTTAGATTGCCCAAAAAATGCTTATCTATATTCTCAACAGATGTCACTATAGGGAAAGAATATTAAAAATATTTAAAATCTGTCGAAAACACAACTCGCTTGTGGATTCTTCTGTACAAACTCAACATATATACAAGTTTCAAAAATTTGTTATACATGGTTGGTCAGATGATGGGCGGAATGGGAAATGTTGTAATACATCAAGTGGCCACTTAACCCAGCCAATGACAGGTCATAAGCCCTGTAAACGCCTAGATAACCCACATTCGTTTCCAGAGTTTCTCTGTCTCTGTTGAGATATCAATAATATCTAATAAGATAATTGTAAGATAAAGAGTTAAGTAAAGGGATAGCAGGTAAGTGCGAGCTTTTTTTGTCCTTAGCTCTAAACACCTACAAGGGGAAAATTTATGTGATTTTCAGGAATTTATAATTCCAAAGGTTTATTGAAATTTGAAATATATTGCAGTATAGCAACAAGCCCGATTTTGTATTTTAGGTACAATATGCCATGCCTTATGTATATTAGGTACAGTATGCCATGTATTTTGTATATTAGGTACAGTATGCCATGTCTTTTGTATATTAGGTACAATATGCCATGTTTTTTGTATATTAGGTACAATATGCCATATCTTTTGTATATTAGGTACAATATGCCATGTCTTTTTACATATATACTTCTACTACTACTACTTTCCCTTTTCCGCACCCAATGGTGCATAGGACACTGCATTAGTGCACCAAGTGCAGTGCAGTTTTAAATATTATAACGAGTTATGAAGTTTTTTGGATCCTAGACTTGTTCCTCGCAATCATTGCGCGTCATATAATATATTAGGAAGTAACACGAAAAAAAATATAAGTTATTCATAATTTGAAGCTTCTGATACAATGAACGGAGGATTTTTATGAGGACAGTATTTTAGAGGTAGGTGGGTACATAAGTCGTGGAATTCGTAATGTGCGTTTGTGGTGGATTTGTGTGGTATGCAACAGGTATGGGCGTGTTAGCGCGATGGCGCATGCGCCCTTATTCGCTAAGAAAACCTTTTTACATAAGTTTAATCTTTTATATGTATTGTGTGTAATGGTAACTTACAATATTTTGGCCACCAAAAATACGCACACATTCAATTTCAATCGCATGTCTAAAAAATGTTTTTACCTCAGACCAAGAATTATAGTTTCTACACGCTTATAAAAATTTCGAGTTTCCACACGCAAAAATAATACTGACATCTCGAAAGTACGGACTGTATGTAGTGTCCGAATAAATACGCTCGATCTGGTTAGCATAGGTCTAGTAATCGTAAATGGCATAGTTTTATTTGTTTCGAAATAAAAGGTCTTTTACGTTGGTTCGGTCATGTAGAGCGAATGGATGATGAAAGAACGGCAAAAAAAATACATGATGCGACTGTGCCTGGATGTAGAAGTCGAGGAAGGCCGAGAAAGACATGGCATGATCAAGTAAAACAAGTGCTTGAAAGTGGGCATGTGAGAAGTCGGAATAATCGACGTGCGTGCATGAGAAGATGTATGAATGTGGAGGGAAGCAAGAGAAGTATGCCAGGACAGAGTGGTGTGGCGTTCTATCCTCTCTGCCTACCCCTTCGGAGAAATGGCGTGATGGTTAGTTAGTTAGTTAGTTTTTATTTGTTTCTCCACATGGTGTAACAACACTCGATGTACAAGCGGAAAACTAGTGACTGTACATAATATTTGGAGTCGATTTTTTAGTTTTTTTTTTTTATTTGACCCATAGTTTTCGAGAAGTTGATTTTTTTCGATAAATTTTTGCATATTGTTATCAAATATGATGTATTTTGTCAAATTAATACTATCCATAATATTATATAGCTCAGATTCAAAAGTCACGCTACACATTCGACTCCAAATATAATGTAGATTCATCAGTTTTCGGGTTGTACTACGAGTTTTGATACTCCATGTATAAACTGTCGACATAAAATTTAAAATTATTACTGATCTAAAACTGTACAATTACATAGCTAATGTACAAGGGCGGGATTATTGATTTTGAGCAATATCTTCCAACCAACCCTTTGACCTAATGCTAAATCAAAGCATTAATAATATTATTTGCATTACTATCGATGAGAAAATACCAATTTCCTCATTAATATGGCGTCACAGCACAAGAAAAATGTAAAGAAAATAATGGAAGTCTGCTGTACAGTGAATGCATTTTCTTTTAAATTACTTTTTAAGAAGTTTTATTTCCGTTCTTACTGTACACCTAAACATTAGTCGAAACATTCTCAAAAACTTCGATTTAATTAGTGTAATTACTTGACTTTTTGTACATACATATTTTTATTTTTTTTAATATTTTTTATTTATAAATTTATTATATCTACTTTGTAAATTTCTGCCCTGTGGCAATTTCTTCTTGTTGTCATGGTCAATGATCAACAAAAACAATGTTTTTTTATTCCTCAATAGATTTTTATTACATTTACTAGATTTCGCACCCTCTCCCAGTCTTCAAGATTGCCTTTATTAAAATTTCCCCCGTAAAGGATGAAAGAGCTAACTGGTCAACTAAATAAAAGTGAAACATTGATTAGTTATACACCGTGTAACAAAACTCGATGTACAACCCGAAAACTGGTGAATCTACATCGTATTTGGAGACGATTGTGTAATATGACTTTAATCTGAGCTTGGAAAAAAAAAATTTTTTCTTCTCACAAAAGTTTTCATAAGTATGGCAGATTAAGTAAAATTGCTTAAATTCTTATTAAAACGTGTTTTTTATTTTTTTTCTTTATGGATAGTATTAATTTGACTAAATACATTATATTTGATAATAATTTGCAAAAAAAATCGAAAAAAAAATCAGCTTCGTGCTCAATTTTCTCGAAAACTAAGGGTCAAATCAAAAAATTTTACTCTACAAGATCGACTTCAAATATAATGTAGATTAACTGGTTTCCCGCTTGTACATCGAGTTTTGTTACACCCTGTATAAAAATAATTCAATCTTTTAAAGGGTATAATTGGAAAAACAACATTTTAGGGTTTCACGATGGAGAGCATAATATTATGTAACAAAATAAATTAATATTGGTCCTATATTATATACTATTATTTAGGTTGCATCTAAAAATACTACTCTAATTTTATTTAAAGATTTGACTGAGTTGACTTGTACGTATTGTGTATTTATTTTTTTAAGGTATCTTATTGATCCGTTAATTGTACCTAATATTGATCCGTTAATTGTACCTAATATTGATCCGTTAATTTCGGATCGATCCACAATTTTCGGGTGAAGGCATATTTATAATGTATTAATGATTTCTCAGAACTCGATTTGTTTATGGACAGTATTTTTATATTTTTTAATTGTCAACTACAATAGATGAACGCTATTATTAATTTCAACCGTAAATTATATTCATGGACAAGTTAATTTAAGTAATTAGTTAATAGACATATGTTTTCGTTAAATTTCGTTCTCTAAAAGCAATAAAAATCGGCATAAAATGCAAAATTAGTTCAAACAAACCGCGAGGCTTATTTTTTGTTCTGATGTCAAATTACGAGTAAATAGGCCGGAGGTTGCCTATTCGTCTCTGAAAAGATAACATTGCGCCGCTGCTGGTATGAATATGTATATTTAAAGTAAGGAAGCTTAACAAACTATGTCAAATGTCGATAGACGTCAGAAGAATGAATAGCTTAATCTACTTACTTAGTAACTATTTTAGATTTGCTCACTTGAGCGTTCATTGAATCAATTGACGTATGGGCGAAGTGTTTTATTTAAGAACTATTTATATATATTTTTTAAATCTTATTTTGAAAATTCTACAACAGATTAATTCGAATATTTCATGGACAAAATTTATTTCGCCGAGTGTTTTGTTCAAAAAGTATCGAATCAATCGTTTGTTCTAGAATTTTGTCTTATTTTTTACAAACAAAATTTAGTCATTTTCACGCGATTATTCTAACATCGGTACAACTGTGAATGTGTGCATATTTGAGCGTTTTGTTACAAAAACAGAGTTAATTTATGAATGGTGTATGAAAAGAAAAAACCGCTATTCCTTTAAATGCATTGAAATGTGTATTTGCAAAGGGTACTACAAAGGGATTGAGACATAACTATTAATGTGTACAAAATAAATATTATATACATATTTCAATGATCGAGACGCTTTTTTCCCTCAGAACAGGCGAGAAAAATAGCAACACTGTAAATCACTAAAAAAAGTAATAACAGGCATTCACACTTTCGTGCACTATTTTGTAAGAGGATTATTCTTTTCTGAACATTTTAATACCTATTTTTTTTCATCGTGATAAGTACGAGGTAATAAACTAATTAAAGATAATGGATTTCAAAACATCAAACCGATAGCAAGAGGGTACTCCTAAGACTTTTTTGGAAGAGAATGCTATATCCTAAAGGCCGTAAGAGACCTAATGCATTTTTTTTACTCATAAAGTTACCTTAACACAACATAGTACCAACATATTTAGCATATTATAAAATATTCATTACTGCACAATGTAAATATACAAACAAAAGTAGAATGAATGAATGTGTTAAATGCGATTACTTAATTAACTTTTTTCTTATGAAATTAAACACACTTTTGTTTAAAACTACTTCTGATTCTGTTTTTGTAACTTTTTTCTGTTTGTAATTTCCATTTCTGTTTATAATCCTCATGGATTTTATCTCGAGGATGTCAATTCCGCCAGACCGAGGAATATCCATCTCCCCCTCCCAAAAGCTCTGCGACCTGGAGTACGCTGATGATGCCGTCCTTATTGATGACTCAGTCGGGGGCCTTCAAGTTATTGTTGATAGGCTTAATTGGCACTTCACCTGCATGGATTTAAAAATCAACACTGATAAAACCTATATCATGTGTAACAGCTCGTGTGAAGATGCCCAGATTCCCCTGGCTTTGTCAGGACAAGTCATCGAAAGGGTCGAAGGCTTCAAATACCTGGGAGCGTACATGACAGAAAACGGCAGAGTTCAGAAAGAGCTGGGAGTGCGGCTTGGAGTAGCAGGCGCCGCATTCAACAGTATGAAAGCGGTCTGGAGATCGAATGTTTACTCGGTTAAAACAAAATGCCGCCTTTATAACGCCTGCATCACACCTGTTCTCCTAAATGGCTGCGAATCATGGCACCTAACCAGGGCCCAAAATAGCAGACTAGCAGCTGAGTTTTGAGAATAGGTGTCTTAGAAGAATATAAGGTGCGGTGGTTTGACTTTCTAAGGGACACAAAAGTGAGGCAACGGACACAGCAACCCTTGGTATCTACTGTCATCCGGCGAAGGCGTTTCGGCTGGCTGGGCCATATACTACGTATATGCCTCCCGAGAGCCTTAACCATGCTTGCCTATTTTACAAGGCATCAGGTTCTCCAGGTCACCGTTGACAATTCGCCGGCAGTTTTGCGTCAGAGCTGCGGGACGTGGACTTGACTTGGGAGGATGCACGGGAGCTGGCGGCCGAGCGCTTGGCCTGGAGGCAGTTTGTGGAATCCATATGCTCCACATAGGGAGCGGGTATGGTATGATGATGATGATGATGATATAACTTAACTCTGCCGAAATATATATTTTTATCACAATTTTTACAGCACTTTTCATGAAGGTGCAAAAATGGGTCACTTTGTCTTAATCGTTTTACAAAATGACCCGTAACTATCGCTATTGTAAATATCATGCTCGTTTTGCTAGCAACACACGAAAATTCACCGAATAACAATTACAAACATCCTATTTAGCTTGAATGTACATAGTTCATAATGTCTTATATAAGAAGATTTATGTATTTGAAGTTTTTAAATCATTACACCACATTGTTATCTGGTCTTATTTTTCTACTGAAATATTATTTCTGAACCAATTAAGTTCGTAAAAATATTATCTGCCAAAAAAAACTGCCGATAAACTTAAAACGTTTTATCAGAAGTCAGCTAATGTCACAAATGAAACAGATAAAGCGCTTTTTTGACCAGATTTTTATAAGAAAAATCTCAATGTGTCAATTGAAATTATGTTTGTAGAATACTGACTAATGTTAGGTAACAATAATTGATCTGTTAACTAGGTTTATTAACTATGGACTTTAAAATATATTTCGGAAGAGCGATAAAACTTACCTACATATTAATATCACAATTAAATATGTGTGGGCTTTTTTACCATATGTAGTGATACAGGAACGATAATTAATATTTTTATGATTCTTTATTAGATCACACATTTATGTTATTAAAGTTAAAACGTTATGTATTAACTCTACGAAACCGGCAAATTAGTCGGTTAATTTGTAATTTAGTTGGGAGTAAATAGATCCAAACTCCACCGCCACAACAGTGTTCCTGTTTTCAAACACGACACGCTTATTTTGTACTGTAACTAAAAAGTACATCTTTATATAGGTAGGTACACCCAAAATTAAAATGTAAAAACACGTACTATATTTATTTCGTGCAATCAATTTTAACGATTATTTATTTATTATTTTGTCAAAATGCGGCCTCCGTAGCGTAATGGCTAAGACGCTGGACTCACGATATGGAGGTTCCGGGTTCGATTCCCGGTGAGAACACAAAAATCAAAAGTGATTTTTCTCAAGCCTGGTGTTTTGTGACGTTGTTCCCCTCTGTAATTGGGCCTCCTGGCCTGTTGAGTTGGTTAAAAATTAAAAAAAAAAATAGAAAAAAATAGCGAATAGACGATGGTACTTCCGTACTTCCGGTTCCCGGTGAGATATCAAAATGAGCCTGGTTATAACATGATGTTCGCCTCCATTATTGGACTTCCTAACGTGTAGAAAAACATCAATAAAATAAATACATACATACAATACATTAAAATGATTATTTAGACATTTTTGTATGTATGTACATAATAGCCCGGACTGGAGCTGAAGCGTAGGGCTGATCATCTTGCCTTTATATAATATACAGCACTTGGTGTACCATCGGTGTGCGATGTGCACCATGCAGATAAGAGCAATTATGTACATTATATGATTTTAATGGCCCGATAATTTCAATATTTAGGTATTAATTTAATAAATATTTCAGAAATACGAAATTGAACAATTATATTTCAGATATTATTGATATCTCAACAGAGGCGGAGAACTCTGGAAACGAATGTGGGTTATCTAGGCGTTTATAGGGCTTATGACCTGTCATTGGCTGGGTTAAGTGGGCCACTTGATGTACTACAACATTCTCCATTCCGCAGAATTTTTTTTATTAAAATCTGTCGAAAAACCAACTAAAATGTGGATACTTCTGTACAAACTCAACATATACAGAAGTTTCAAAAATTTGTCATATATGGTTGTCAGATGATGGGCGGAATGGGGGAATGTTGTAGTACATCAAGTGGCCACTTAACCCAGCCAATGACAGGTCATAAGCCCTGTAAACGCCTTGATAACCCACATTCGTTTCCAGAGTTTCTCTGTCTTTGTTGGGATATCAATAAAATCTGATATCAGCCCAGCATGGGTATAATCCAGTAATTTGTCTACAAGTATTTTTTTGTGTACGTTCAAAATGTTGTTATTAATTATATTTCAAATTAATATCAATTTTTATATTATTCAATCATTGTTATCCTTCACAAAAGGTCATTACTGGTGTATTAACAGTAAATTGGAAATTTTCACTCCCTAGAACACGAACTAAAGTGTCTCACATACTCGTACACGTCGTATGCTTCTATAAAACATTTATAAAATAGATATAGATGCATATTACAATAAAATAAACGTTTGTGTAAATCAAACGAAAATGTATTATCAATCCAATTGTGCTATTAATTCTAATCGTTTTCTACGATTACGTTGGATCAACCATCAAATTTGTTTGGAAATTAAAACAATTAACGAAATATTAAATTACACGTAGGTAAGGGTGAAGTGTGGATACGTGTCCGGGTATGAAGTTACCGTATTTACGCATTCTATACCCGAATAATAGATCACAGCCACGGAATACTAGCTATACCAGTATGAGCACCTAAACTAACAAATAGGTTAACATATTAGTATGTTTCATTGAATTTCTATACTGAAATGGGTGAATAACAAATAACCGACAAAATAATATTCTAGAAGAAATTAATCTCATCTATGAGATCTTTTATAGGTTACTGTTTTGTTCAGGATGTTATTAACTACAAATATTTTTTGATGAAATTGTACAACACACGCGTGCTTAGTGGTACTGAATGATAATGTAATCTTGTTAATATTGTTGTTGCATATTCAATAAAAAAACATGTTTGTAATTTAAAAAATTTAGTATAATTTTAAATGCTGAAAAATTGTATTTTAGTGAAATATCAACGAACTCAATAAAATTTCCGAAGGTATTTTTTAAATGTAAATTGTGATTATAACTCGCGAAATAGCATTTCTCACATAAGTTAGTAAAATCGCAGATAACGCCATAATAATAAGATATAATTTATAAGTAAACGCTATTTATTATGTTAATAATAATTGCATTAACATTTATAATTAATTTTCACCCTCGCATATTCATGATAAACATTATGTTGTATAAGTGTTACATTTTAAATAAGGTTTATTCAAATGTATGTAATAAGAAAACCGATTAATTGTCAAAAATCACTGAGAACAAATATTTTCTATTCGTGATATCGACGACTAATATGGATAATACATAATCTACCTGTATTCAATGAAAATTGAAAAGCTATCAATAAATACACCTAATATGAAAACTATAACCCACTGAAAAAAAAATGTAATTACATTTATTGTATTAACCTTACATATTATTTATCTATTCTTTATGAAGACAACACGTCTAATTACGGCATTACAAAACGTAAAAAATATTTACATAATAATTAGTGGATAATTATATTACTCTAAGATCATATAAAAAAAAATTACTATAGAAATTTGAAGTTAAAATACAAAGTGAACCGCACTGTTTTATTTTTAATCGTGTACGAAATATCCCATGAAGTGCAGTCTCGAGTATAAATTTCATGTTTAATTTGTAGTAACAAAATATGCAATAAGTTTCTTTTATTTAAAAAATAAAACAGGGGCCTAAAAACAAAGATAAATCCAAGGTATGTTTATCAGTAGACAGCATCGCGCATTTCACGCTCCGAAGTTTTTACTGTGCTTAAAAAAATCGACAATTTTGGTCACTTTTTAACGGGGAAAAAACACGTTTTTTTCACATATTTAAAATGAAAGAATTTAAATTTACTCACGGTCGAGGCGGCCGATAAAAACAGCAATAAGAGGAGCGCAGCCCCCGGCATGGTGAATGAAGGGAAGTTGCGTTAAGATGCGTATCCTATCCGTCGGCGCGAGCTGCCCGGACGAAATCGCGGAACGCACTAACTGGTATCAGGGTACCAGAAAGAGTATAGAGTGGATGTTCTGCCAGAGGCAGGCGGAACTTTTCGGAAGTTTTCGAATGAAGCGCGGGTACGGTACTCCCCCCCCTCCTCGCCCCGCGCCCACGTACTACACACAGCCTCTATGCGATGGCTGCGCGAAACAACGCGTCGCGTCGGTAAAACAGATCGCTCACTGAAAAAAACCTAAGAAAACCCTTATCGGAAATCACGGATGTGATGTAATCAAATTTTACAACTACCTACTAAAAGCAAAGGGATTAATTTTAAAGTAATTTTCGTAATCTGTCTGCAACAAGCTGAGAAGCTGTTACCTTGACCTTTGTGAGTTGAAGATACGTAAGGCAAAATATTATCAGTTTAACCTATTTTTAAACGGGTTATTTTTTTAACACTTATTAATTATCTTTATCAAATAAAAAGAATGTACTTGTAATTATCAATATAGTATGTAACGAAGACCATAATGTATAAACCTACCATATTAAATAGTGTCCAATAACTTGTAGTTACCTACCTAGTTATTAAAAATAATGCTACCTTTTTGATAAGTAGCTATTAGGTACCTAGTCTATTATTATTATTATTATTATGGATAATTTGTATAGCGCCGTTTTCGTATAAATACACCTAAAGGGCGTTTAAAAAATAATTTCAATAAGCAAGTTAATCATATATGTAGTTCTGTCGTAAATTGAATTATTGAGTACCTAATTATACATTTTTTATAACAATTTGATATTCCTTCTTATCTGGTGTTCAGTAAGGGCTTGTAACGAAGCAATCTGTAGGTGGAATACAAGTGGAATACATGTGGAATACATGTGGAATACATGTGGAATACATGTGGAATACATGTGGAATACATGTGAAAATACATGTGGAATACATGTGGAATACATGTGGAATACGTGTGGAATACATTAGTAGGCACCGAGGAACGGGGTGACTCCGGCCACTACAGGTGACACATCCCTAGTGTCTGTTGGGAAGAGGTACGGCGAAACTATAGTTCTCTGATGTCAATGTGTTAGCGAATGGCTGTCTGTAGTGTTACTACTTACTACACACGTCGTGTAGTATTTTTTGTTGCTAGTGTTGTAATTATTAAATAACAGCAGAGTGCAGTTCTACTGTGTCTCTACAATTTTTGAATTTTCGTAAAATGATCAAAAAACTCGTGTCAAGGTCAGTAGAATACAATTTTTTTTTTTATTTAACAAATCAAGAGAGGATAGAAAAAATTACAATTGCTATGTGCATTAATCAAATCACTTGAAAAATAAATAACCGTTCGCTCCAGGATTTGAACCTGGGTCTTTTTGATCACCGGTCAGCTTCTCTATCCTCTGTGCCTATCGCAATTATGACTACTAACGCCTCTCAGTCAACTACGATAAACCAACTTAAATCAACTTATCAGAGACTAGCCGAAATTGAAAGCTTCTCATAAATATTTAATTAATTAATTTGCAACGGTAGCCGAAACGTTGGAGAAGACAAAAAATAAAACACGGATAATCCAAAAAAAACAACACAAATAGAATTTTTGAACAGGTTCCAAAAATTTGATGTGATTATTATAAGGAGCTGAAAATTTCGAATTAAAAAGGTTCAAATACAATTTAGTGGAAGAAGATTACGATCTAGCCACTTTTTTTTCCAGTTATACATTTATTAGCCTTTTTGGTCGTAAGTTCCCAAGATTTGGTTTGTACAACTACTGCAGTGTCATCTTCATAAGAAAATAATTTACTAGGAACTTATATGTTACAAAGATCATTAAATTAGAAACAACAATAGGACAAGGACTTTTCCTTGTGGAACTCTATGAATAACAGACTTATAATTATTTATGTTTGTTCCAATTTTAGTACGTTGCAGTATATTATTTGTCAAGAAGCTTTCAAAAACAGTAAGCATTCATTTTTTGTGCCAATTCTACTTAATTTTCCTAGTAAAATTTTATGATTTACTGTGTCAAATAATGCTTTCTTAAGATCTAAAACTTTTTAAAATAATATTTACATATAACGGCTCATTTAAGTTCAATTATCTATACTTATTATATTTCGGCATTCTGCATACTTATGCTCTCGTACAAAACCTATGTAGATACTCGTATGTATGATAAGTGCGCAGGAATATCAAACAAATGTAAGAAAAGGAAATCTACATAAAAAATAGTATGTAAATGAAAATCTTAGCCTTTTAAAAAAACAAATCGTGTGTGTATTGTGTACCTAGGTACCCACATTCGAAGTTAAGAATTTTCATGCATAGAATTTATATTATGGGGTTATTATTTATTACGTATTGTAATAGTGGATCTTGTTATTCTTTTTTAAAAAAATCAAATCGCCGGTGATGTCGCCGCGCGCCGCCGCCGCCGCCGCGCCGCCACCATCGCGCTGTTACGTCGCGACGCGATGCGACGCAAGTCAGTGGTGTCACGATGCTAAACTACACTCTCGCGCCCTTTCCAAGTTCGTCGCCAATGTACATGGGAAAAGGTGACCGAAGTAAGGGTCGTATAAAAAGTAGTGGTGATAATGCTTCCCTAATCTCAACTCCAGTCAATTGATAGCTCAAGCATCATTATGTAAATTTATCCAACATTTTGTTGGTAAACTTTTAAATATTAGATAAACCAAGAAAAAGACTTTTAAACATATTTTTTTATCGACATATTATATTTGCCAGGGTGTTTTTCCATTCCAATGAGGTTTCAGCAACAATCTGCCAGAATAATAAATATTACTATCCCACCTACCTCGGTACCTATTCCCTATTGTCTTTCCAGGTTCTCGGCGTCCTGGACGTCCACAGTTGACAGCAGTTTGCGTCAGAGCTGCGGGACGTAGACCTGACTTGGGAGGATCCGCGAAAACTGGCAGCCGATCGCTTTGGCTTGGAGGAAGGTTGTGGAATCCATATTCCATATAGCAGATATGGTATGATGATGATGAAGTATTGAATTACTTCGTTCTTGAATTTCCAAAATTAGATTATTTTAAAACAATTTGGCCAAAACTCATATTATGGGTTTCTTATAACAGATAAATCAAAATTTAAATTCTGTTTTAAGACCATGTCAGATGATTCAATAAATACACAAATCCAGGATTTGACTATAAAGATATGATATAGGTACACTCAAAATATTGTAAAATAAATGGGTCAACAGAAATAGGATTATATCAGTAAAATTTATTAATTTGAAAAAAATAGGGGTGGCACTGGGCGGAAAATAATAATGGTGAAATAAGTTTTGGCAAAGTAAAAAAAAATCCAAGCATATTTGAATTTAAATTCTATGCGCAGAATATTTAGGATCCAGCTAATGGTGATTTTTTTAAGCCAAAATAATCAAAATGTTGGTAGATTACTTAATAAAGGGAAAAAAGAATTAGGGGTGATATAAAAAATAGGGCAATTATTAAAGTTTGTAAATAATAACACTAATAATGCAGATTTACAAGTTTTTTTATTGTAGGTATATTTTATAATATTCTATGAGTATAAAAATTATAAATAATAAGAATTACAGATGCTTATGATACACAATGTGAGTAACAAAAGTGTGTTGGTAACGAAAAAAATAATTCAAATTTCTATTTTTTATTGGAAATGGAATATAGAGTATTATAAATCAAATCGATCATCTATTTTTTCTGGAGTTATATTATGCTAGAGAATAAGTGAAAATCAAGGCCACTTTTTTATCAACTTTAGGAATTCAAAGATTTTTAACTTATCATTCCTATATTTAGTTAAAAATATATAAACAACATTTTGAGTGTGTCCAAATACTTGTAGACAAAAACTGAACTTCTCGTCTCTGTTGAGATGTCAAATTGTAAAAATATATAATTTACCTCACCCTTAACAACTAATCACAAAGTCTAATGATATAAATCAAAGGATCTAATGGCTTATAGAAACTTATTAGCCAAAAAATGCAACCAAAAATAATTACACAACAAAATTATTATTTTTCATCACCATAAAACTGGGAAATAATTGTGGTTTACTCATAATTAAATATAGGATATTTAAATATTAATGATGTTTAGCACATATTCCATACATACACTGACTGCTATAATATCATATTTTATGCATAGAAATCATTTATTTTTTATCAAACAAAAATATAGTTCAGATATGCATAGAGTAACAAAACTCGTAGTAAACCCGAAAACTGGTGAATCTACATTATATTTGGAGTTGAATGTGTAATATGACTTTTAAATCTGAGCTTGAAAAAAATGTTTTTTCTTCTCATAAAAGCTTTTAATAGTACCGCAGATTAAGTAAAATTGCACAAATTTACATTAAGATGCTAATTGTGCTACATAAATGATATTTGAAAACAAGTTACAAAAATTTATCAAAAAAACGTACCCAATTTTCTCCAAAACTATGGGTCATATAAAAAAAAAAAAAACTACTAAATCGACTCCAAATACGGTCCGGATTATTCTTTTTACTTTATTCATCTATGATTGAGAGGCGTTAGTAGTCATAATTGCGATAGGAATTTCATTAAATTCTCGAGATATGTATCCAATTGTTTAGCTCGGTGGATAGAGAAGCTGATCGGTGATCAAAAAGACCCAGGTTCAAACCCTAGAGCAAACGGTTATTTATTTTTCAAGTGATTTGATGAATGCACATAGCAATTGTGATTTTTTCTATCTCTCGATTTGTTAAAATAAAAATTATGTAGATTCACTGGTTTCCCGCTTGTACGTGGAGTTTTGTTACTCGGCGTATTTTGTGAAAAAAAAGTTTAACAGTACATTAAATACCTAACATTTACAAAAGCAAGTTTAATGGAGCATGAAAAAGCTTTCAAAATACCTAAATCACATTAATATAACTTTGCAGTTGACTAGCAATATATATTAGTTATTTAAGTTGTAATTTTGCTATACTTTTAGCATAAATTTTATCAAACTATTTAATTTTTTTATAAACAAATAGCTTCGTCAGGATTGACACTTTTGCATAGTTCACTATAATCTGTTCACAGAGTCAAGAACACTGCTGTCTCCCTCTCCTCCATACTTCGTTGCATCGCCTCGGACTCGTATGGAGGAAAGAGGGAGACAGCGGTGTTCTCGACTCTGTGAACAGAGCAAAGTACCAGATACAGTTATCTCGATTGACAAGGAAATCTTTAAGGAACAGAAAACAGAACAAACGACAATAGTACTATATCAAGTATCAACCTTAATACATGATTAATAGATTAACCTAGAATCACAGCATGATGGCACTTGAAGTTTACATGCAGCATGAAGTTTCCAAAATATTGACAGCTAAGTGTAGTGAATTAGAATGTTATAATTTGTTGCTCAAGGGCAAAAAAAAAGTTATTTTTTTACCTAATTTAGCTGCAATATTTACAAGCTTTATGTGCCAATTGTACATGCCAAGTGTCATTATACAGTCATTCTACAATTAAATGTATTTTTACTGCATTAAGGTGTTTAGTTAAATGCATTAACATTTTTAAAAAACTAGTTTAGTTTAACAAAAGTAAATTGGCAAATTAGTATCGGAGTAGAGACCCACAGCGGACACAAAATAATAGTGCAAATGCGTTAGTTTTTTTCTAGTTTAGTTGGCTGTAAGTATTTATTTAATGTATTATTAGTTAAGTTGAATTTATGTTAATACCTTTGTATTATACTGTATTTGTTTTTGGCTGAAATAAAAAATACGTAAATAAAAAACTGATATTTAAACAACAACTAAGATGGCAGCAAAAATATGTGATGACAGCGCTCGGAGGACAATGGTGGACGTTGCAGAGTTAACAATACGTAGTATTTTTTAGATGGTTTTATTTATTTTCCATTGTATTCCCATGGATAAAAAAATATGTGATGAAAAGTGGGATTTAGGTCTTAAGTTGAAAAATAGTTTGGTTTCTGTCTGCAATTTTCTCCAACTGGGTCCAATTTGCCCAATGACCTTTGGTAGAATAGTGACAACACAAGAACACTAAATTTTATACAAGAAACGCTTTCTGGTGTTAATTTTTTTCTATTCAACCAATAAAAATACCACTAATTTTCAGAATATAAAAATAGTAAAATTAATGCTTGAATTCAGAAAAATGAAACAAACATGTGCATACAATACATAAGTCGATACTAAACTACAATCCTTTTTTAATTCTTTAGTTTTTTTTACAAATGAATACCGATTGTATATCATTGACTTTTTTTACAATATAAAAATGATAAAATTAATGCTTAAATTCAGAAAAATGAAACAAACATGTGTATACAATACATAATTCGATACTAAACTACAATCCTTTTTTAATTCATTAGATTTTTTTTACAAATTAACACCGTTTGTATATCATTGACTTTTTTACAATACATAGCCATCATGGCTAGTTGTAGTTCTTTATTATATTATTTAGAGCAGAAATCAGCAGAATTAATATTGAAACAACAGCCAAAATATAATATTATGGTTTTTAAAAAAAAAAAACAGTGTTAAAACACATTCTAACCACCACAAATCACATATTTTCCACTTCTTCGTGCAATGTATATAATCAATGGTGGTGATAAAATTTTAATCATCATAAAAAAACAATGTAAAATAAAAAATGTATTAACATCAGGCACAAAATGGTGTTTTCCAATATATTCTAGAAAACATGATTTTCAAAAAACAGATCATCTAATCTTGTTATAAAAAGAATTCTGGGGAATGACAGGAATGTCAACTTAATTTTTTTTAATTGCAAAACATTTAATTTTGATATTCCGACCACTAGAGATAACAATATGTATAACTAACTATACATAAATTCTACAAAATATATAGATTTTTTTTTTTAACATCAAAAAATGCTTAAAACTTATGGCAAATTAAGCACCAGTTTATTTTTCCTTAGTCTGAAAAACTTTTATTCTGCAAATAACCTATGTATAATAAAAGTAATATTAAGTATTTAATTTTCTTTTACAATAAATAACAATTATTGCTAATAGAATAAAAAGATTAAATATCTTTGTATGTAATTATTTTAAACAATATTTATTACATTACTTCAAACAGGGTGATAAATTGTAAGAAAACCATTAAATTTCTAAAGGAAATTGCGTAATTATACAAGTTTTTTTAAACAGGCAAACATCTCAGTCTTAAACAAGATTATGCGTCAGGAAAACTAATTTTTTATACAGGCAAACATCTGTCTTAAACAAGACTTTGCGTTTAAATTAGTTAAGTATATTGAAACAATCAAATAAGAAAAAATTTACTTGTTCAAAAATAAAAAATGGAATAATCTTATAATATTAATTATCACCCTGGCTAATTTTAAAGGATTATTTATTAAATAACTAAATTGTTAACAGGATGTATCTAATAACATTCAATAATGAAATTGGAAAATAAAAAATAAGTAAAGCACTTTTTCTGAAAACAAGATACACTAAATTACACTTAGTCTTTCCTTACTTAAAGCTCTCCATCCACAATAGAAGCCGTATCATCAGATGAGCCATCACACGATTTTAGGGCGGTGAAGAATGATGTTAAGGTCATCAGCATGACCCCTGAAAATAAACATTTTATTTCAATCAAATCTGTTTTTTTATTTATTTCTTACATCTTATGAACCATTATTTCAAAGAGGATTACTATAACTTTAGATACTTTACATTCAAGAATTTTCATACTTGAACATGGCATGTCATGTATTTAACTGACATTACATAAGCATAAACTTTCATTGCATTTTTTCCGAAAGGTAGGGTTATAGAGCCAAATCACATTTTCAATCCCTACACCTCTAATCTTCTCCTACATAATAGGGTTCTTCCCGATAACACGAATATCCTTGAAAACGTTGTCAATATTTTAAGTATATTTTTACAATTCCAACAATATAAAACACAATGATCAAAAGTTTTGTTTCCATTTATAAATGTATGTTTTAAAAACACAAAAATTCAAATGATTTTTAACGCCTGTTATTGAAATTCCGTAGGACGTCACACGGCATGCGCGTCAAATGGATGATTTTGCGAGCAATTTGAAAAAGCGCTATTTCAAACCGCGCTAGAAATATCATATGACAACGTAAAAATTTAAAAAATCCCTTGATATTGTAATTTTTCAATAAATTTTTTGAAATAATAAAAAAAATCGGGAAGAACCCAATTGCGGAGTATTCAGACTCTACATGATCAAAATCAAAAACAGGACAAGTACAAATAGATACAAATTATTTTGTTTTATAAAATGTTTTTTGACCGAACCATCCTAAACGGGCATGCGATCCATTATAAGCGAGAAAGCCATTTTTACACAGTGAACTTCATTTTCTTCACTCCATGCATGCTCACATCGGTCAATGATAATTATTTCGGCTTTTGAAATGTCTCCTTTCAAGAACATATTTTTGATGAACATAATGCGAAAATATATTTTTACCTTTGCCTTCTTGTTCAGCTGGGTCATTGTTAGTTTCCCAACCAAGAAATCCTTCGGTTGAAATAACTTCTCCCGAGTCCCACAAGTGCTCAAACAGTTGCACGGTCAATCCTACAAGATGACAAATATTTCAATTAAAGTAACACACCACCTGTTAGAACCAGGTTATTCTAACTCATATTTTGAAATCTTTCTAACAAGATTATAAATATATTAACTTCCGAATACTTCTAATTTTTTTTATCCCAAATTGAAAAATAAACAAATCCAAATTAATTATTGTTTGCAACGGAGTTCTTACTTATCTATATATATATATATATATATATATTTTTTTTTATTTTTTATTTATGGACAGTTAACAGACATACACTAATTTTAAATATTTACAATATTAATTACCAAAAATATCGTCAAATTAAAGGCTATCTCTTAACTATCTAAGAATATTAAAGCAATTATATATTAGTTAATGTTGCAAAGTACCCATCCTGTGCATAGTTGCTCATAAATGTTATATGTAACTAATGTAACACATAAATCAAATGTCTTAAATGAAAAGTAACATGAAATTTATGTTAGATGCACTCACTTTGCAGTTATTCATTATAAACTATTTAAATGAAAAAACTTTGTTTTAATTACTTTTTATTAATCTAACTGCCGACTTTAGCAACACGTGTTGCCTCGAAACCAGTCGGGAGTTAGATTAATAAAAAGTAGTAAAAAACAAAGTTTTTTCATTTAAATAGTTGAAAAGTAACATAACTGAAAAATAGAAGACACATTTTTATAAATTAAAATTTAGCTAATAAATTAAAATGTAGATATATCGCAGTTGTAGTGCATTTACGACGGTAATCGCTAGATTATCAAGGAGATTTTACTGATTAATGTCATATTGTGCGTCACAACTGCAATACATCTACAAGTAGATACATTGGTGATCGCAGTGCTGGTTGTAAACAGGCAACATAGATCAGTCTTCGTACTCCAATATGTAGGATCAAATCAATTGCAATACATACCTAAGGGGTGTTCCAATTTGATCATAAGATGCTGAATGGCAAAAAGACATTGCAGTTCATACTTTTCATTATTTCCAACATAAGTGATTAGTAATGGGTAGTAGGAGTAAAGCCTCTGGCGGGCATCATCGTCAAATCTTGGTTTGACATTTTCTACAGGACAAAGTGTGTATGTGTAGACCGCTTCGGTCAGAGCTCTGATGAACCAATCACTTTTGACAGATTCACCTATCCGGTTCTGTAATACAGAAAATCATATTTTAGAAAGTACATTCCATGGTAAGTAACTTGGATTCTTAGCAATTTTGGGCTCCAGTATGTCTGGAGTCTGATTTGGTCTCTTTTTACTGACTTCAACAAGAATAATTCAATACAAGTTGGTTTCACAGGCCTCAGTAAAAGTAAATGTTTTTGTTCTTCAACTCTACTCAACTCCTGCTAATGATAATTAATTTATTTTGAGAGCAAAAGTAGTAATTAGTCATTACCTGAATCCATTTATCCACATCATCTCGTGGAGTTTTACTTTTCATAAGGACTAACATTTCACTGAGGGCAGCTTCAGGATTTGTAATTTGTTGATGGCCGAAGCATTCCAGGGGAAGAATATTGGTGAATTCTTCAATCTGCAAGATAACAATGCAATTAATCAACAAAAACAACATTTAAAAGTGTTGTGCTGTCTACAATATATAGACATAAAGGAAAATAGTATATAAAGGAAAATTTACAGAATTTATACACTTTTATGTATTTTACAATTGAGTCGCCCAAATCCAAAGTTTATTTGGTATTTTTTTTTGTAAATAACTTAAAATAATAATGAGTAAAGTTCTAGTATATTCAAGGAGACACAAAAAAAATCCAAATCTATAGTAGATTTCATGACCACTGGCGCCTGGTTCAAAGAACTGCAAATGTTAAGCCCAGAAAATTATAGTCAATCCGCCTCGAACCATTAAAATGGTGCTCAATACATATCGACGCCTCCTACGTATAATATCGTAACACACAAAATGCGATTTTACAGGAGGAGCATTAGAAAATATTTTCGTTCATATGCATTGGTTGTAGATACGACAAAATACGCCCCAAAAAAGCCCTTATTATTGGCATAATAATTTTTTTGTTTTGGTAGAATTAAAGATATATAGTTAAACACAGACGAAATCCACCAAAAACTCAAAATCGACGATTTGTGGGTTACGATATTATACGTAGGAGGCGTCGATATTTTTTTATTTTATTTTTAAAATATGTAAAAACACAGGCCTGTTTTGATGATAAATAAAAGAAATATGTTTTTGTATTTAATTATCTATTAAATATCTAAAATAATGTTTTTTCATGTACATACAAAAAAGTAATATGTCTTAAAATAGTAATAAAAGTAACTTTTCGTTTTTGTTTGAATAAAAAAGTTTAACTCAGTTCAAGGAAGGACTGCAATTAGTAAAAGATTAGCATGCAACTACTTTTGTGAAACGTGAGTTTTATCATTTAGTCTGTGTAATGACCAAAAATCATCATCCAGTACCAAACCACCACAAAAGGTCAACGTAAAGTTTTCGAGCTGCAGTAATTTCTAGCTTTAAAAAATAATAATAGTTAGTACTTACCCTTTTTTCGGCAAACCAGTCTGTTAGTTGCATGTTTCCCTTTTCCCACAAATCATTGACTTTGTTTCTTTGCTCTTTGACTTTCATAGAGAAAAGGGCTGATAAAAATTCAAATCCTTTTCCTACATCAATGACTTTGGATAACGCCAAGTGAATTTGTTTCAATGTTAGGGGCTGAAACCAAAGTACAAATTATGTTTACTATGAATGAGATGTAGTTTCATAGAACAACATTTTTATAGGATTTTGCACTGATTTTAAGGGTATCTATTGCTTTATAACCTAAAAGTTTTTAAAGAATACATTGTAGTCTGTGCTAGTTATCTATTCATTCTCGTGGAGGTCAGTGCTATCTAGCAGCTGACATCACTGTGACCTGTGCACATCTATTATGATGGGTTACTTAGTTACATTGAAATGAGATTATTTTTTATTGGATTTATAAGAAAAAAGTACATTTCAATAGGACATGTTATTTATTACAAAGACACCTGTTAAAATATCTTAACTCTGATAGAAGTTACATTAATTTTACAATCTACAATACACAGATAGATGGGATTGGACGAAAATACTAAAAATCTATCAAGTTGCTATGCACCATTGGGTGCGGACTAGGGAAAATGGTAGTAGTTACAAATTAGGATTATTATTTTTTATTATTTTAAAAATACACCTTTGGGTATATAAAGGACATTATTTATGCAAGACAATTAAATTGCAAATACTTACGTTCTTTATCATACAAGCCCACACAAAAGTGGCAAGCATTTCCCATATCGTCTCATCGCCATCCAAAAACAGGTCGATTGAGGAGTCCATGACTTGCTTAAAGGCATCCAAGAACTCTTCTGATGTCAGTGCTTGGTCATCTACTAACCTTCCAGCTACTTCCCCAATAACTTGCATGTTCTTCACTTTGTTACTGAAACAATCACAACAATAAAGGTAATAAGGAAAAGCATATTGAAATATGAAAGTCTACAGAGGTATATATTACTTTCTAATCTATATCTACTGGTTAAACCCACTAAGCAAAACGAACTGCATTACAGCGTTAACTTCTGATCAAAATAAGTAAAAATTTATTTTACTGTGTAAAAATACTTAAATAATGTACTTTAACCTCAAAAAAGCATCTGGAATACCTATACATCCACAGGTAAAGGATTAAAAGCAATTTCCATAAAGAAAAAAAAACAATGAGCCAGATGCAGATAGGGACGAAACACCCCCTTCCCTATTTTTTTAATTTCAGACACAAATAGAAAATAATATACAAAGATAATCACTTACAACTGAAGTCCCCACAGAATAACTTCTTTCACTACAGGGATGACAGAAACTTTTTCTTAAGGAAATTTCTTTGAATTTTATCTAAAATGCCATAAGCCTTATCATTTTGAGACTGGTCCATCATAACTTGAACCTTTCTGGGTACATCATCACCAAATGCTTCTAAAGAAGCAGATAATTTTTCATTTGAATTGGCATCCTCTGTAAAAATAAAAAGTTTTGAAATTACATGTGGCTCAGTATACAAACTCGTATTCATATTTATTACATACTGAATACACAGCCTACGCTTCCTTCAAGAGATCCGCGAATTTAATAGTCTGCTCAAACCAACACTCTGGCTGGAAGCATACATAGGGGTACTTTGAAACTGACAGGACTAATTAAAGACCTTCTTTAATAGCGAACGCTGAATAAGAATTTACAACGTCCAGGATGGTTCGACGTCACCACTGGAGGGCTGCGTCCTTGCCCTGTTCCTGTTTCCAATTTTTTGGATTTTATCCTGAGGATGTCAATTCCATCAGACCGAGGAATATCTATCTATCTCTGCCAAGTCTCAAATGCTGATGATGCTGTTGCAATTGTCGACTCAAATCAGTTGAAGCCTTGTGTCTCCTGAGAGCCTTAACCGTACTTGCATATTGTACAAGGAATCAGGTTCTCAGTATCCTAGATATCCGTCGGCAGTTTACATCAGAACCATGCAACATGGATCTGACTTGGGAGGATGTACAGAACTGGCAACTGATTGCTTAGCTTGGAGGCATTTAGTGGATGCCATATGCTCCACATAGGGAGCAGACGTGGAATGATGATTGAATAATTGTACAATATACTGTACCTACATAGCTCTATGTATATAACATTAAAAATAGAAAAAAATAAATATAGCACCTTTTTTGCAAAAATACACCTCAAGAGCGCTATATGATTAGAAATAAGTTGTTGAACTCAAATACTTACGTTCAAATTGATTCTTAAAAGTAGATCTTTCAATGGAGGCACCTTTGGAAGTATATTTACGTCCTGAAATAAATAAAATCTTCGTTTGTAGGTAAAGTAAGAAAACATAGGTATTTAGAGCATCAATCTTACATCTCTGATTAAAACAATTTGGTCAAGTACGTAATCAATAAACACAGAAAATAACATTGAGGAGGTGTTTCATCACCTCCGTTTAAAACCCGGATAACTAAATGTCGGTTGTAATTTGCTACCAGATTTAAACGATATTTACGACGAACCGATTTCACCACAGAAATAATGACAAATCTATCCTCTGATTAGCTAGTCAGCACTTTTGTCCGGCAACAGTGCAGTGGTGTAGTCAATGCTTTCAAGATGTTTCCTTTTGCAAGTTAGAATCGAGTTTTATTATGTTTTTTTAATATGATACCAATCCAATACAACATAAAATATTGGATTAACATCATAATATTTCCATTTTAACAAATTTTCAACGCATTCAAAATTTGAGTCGAGTTGTCAAACGATCAAATTCGACGCCATTTTTAAATGCGATTTACAAGGAGGGTGGGAAAGAAAAAACTAATTTTTACCGGACTACTCATCAACTGTAAAAATCCAGCCTGGCAAAAATGTTTTAAGACATTTTGATATTTGAGTTAAAATCGAGGTTTATTATGTTTTTTTAATGTGATACCAATCCAAAACAAAATAAAATATTGGATTATCAAAGCATTAAAAATTTGAGTTGAGATGTCATAACTGTTGCAAACGCGACCCCATATTTACATGTGATTTAAAAGGGGAACAAACCTCTGAATAAGTTGAGGGGCGTTTTAAATGGGATTTATAATATTTTTGTGATTATCAGAGGTGGTGAAATGCATTTTCAAACTTAACTGCGATTTAGTAGGACATTTACGATAATCAGTTTTTAAGAGAGGTGATAAGAAAGGGCCTTATAATTTGTAATTCTTACCCGATCTCTGATCATTTTGGAGCATATCATCGTTTGCATCAAGCAATGCGTGAAATGCATTGGATGATTCAGTTGTATTCTTTCGGCTAGGAGAACTGTTCACGTTCTGACCAGACAATGAGTCTTTCTTAGTTGCTGCTCCCTTGCCCCATGAGTATGTTGGTGGACCGAGAGATATTTGAGTTGTTGGGGGCTGCAAGATGAAACATATTTTGTAACAAAACTTGATGCACAAGCGGGAAACCAGCGAATCTACATAATATTGGAGTCAATTTTGTAGATTTTTTTTTTTTTTATTTCATAAATATACTCATCATAGCTTCCTACGTCATAAATATATTGACATATATTATATGAAGTTCTATAAAATAAATGGCCACTCAATCAATCAAATCAGTTTTTCTAGTCAACTCACCGCAAACATCTTGCTGAGTTTTCCCGGGTCGACAGTATAAGGCTGGGGCTTAGACCTCGAGTTCTTGGATGGGGCGTTCATCCACCCTTCTTCAATGGCACTCTTGGATCCTCCTCTCTTGTTCATATTGCTTGGCCGATCTTCACGGCGAAGAGAGTTCGACTGGGATCCATAGTTGCTCATGGACTGAAAACATTTATATTATTCATGTGAAATTACGATTGTTGGTTATTAAATCCAAGAATTCACTACACAAAAACAGTATTTTATATTCTTTTAGAATGAGAAGAACCTATGTTATGTCACGGTTTTTAGTTGCCATTTAAAACATGAGGTGTTTTGGTGTTTGAGCAAATATTGAGGAGTTGGGTGAATGTATACTTGGTGGCCCTTTTTAAGAATCTAAATAAGTGGCCTTGAATGACTACAAAAAGCAGTTTTTAAAGTTTTCAATGCGTCGGTGAGAGCGACAGTTCTTTTATATCATAAAGCTGAAAAGCCACCAAGTGTACAATAGTTATTACAAAAAATACACTCTGACTGGAATATTATGAATTGGGTGTAAAAATTTATTCGGTCTACTTTTCATGTTAGAAAATGTATTTATTTCAAAACAAAATGAATGAACGAATCAATATTATAGTTATTATTGATATCCCAACAGAGACAGAGAAACTCTGGAAACGAATGTGGGTTAGATAGATTGCCAAAAATGCTTAACCATCTTCTCAACAGTTTTCACTAGAGAGAAAAAATATTAAAAACTGTCAAAAAACCAACTCAAATGTGGATACTTCTGTTCAAACTCAACATATTTAGAAGTTTCAAAAATTTGTCATATATCTATGGTTATCAGATGATGGGCGGAATGGGGAATGTTGTAGTACATCAAGTGGCCACTTAACCAGGTCATAAGCCCTGTAAACGCCTAGATAACCCACATTCGTTTCCAGAGTTTCTCTGTCTCAGTTGGGATATCAATAATATCTGATATCAGCCCAGCATGGTTATAATCCAGTAATTTGTCTACAAGTATTTGTATACGTTCAAAATGTTAACAATATTATAGTATTTTCCATAGCTGGCTACTGCTTACTCCTATCTTTCAAGCAATTATTTCGTATGAAAATAAAATTGATGTTACGTCAATATTATTGGCAGATGACACTAAACCATCCATAACACCCAGAGCCAAGGACAGAACTGATATATATTTATCTTGATAGTCAACTGGAAACAAATCTTTACAATTTGCAATACCTCTAGTTCAGCTTCATTCTGGATCTGGTCCATTGTCTTGGGGTTAGACTGCACGGCTATTTTACGAGGAATCCACTTCTTTGAACGTAGCTCAATTACATCAATCAGCATGAATCTAAAAACAAAAATATACACTACTACTTTCCCTTATCTGCACCCAACGGTGCATAGGCCACTGCGTTGGTACACCAAGTGCAGTGTATCTTGACCATTTTTAATTACATGAAGGTAAGATGATCAGTCTTACTCTTCAGAACCAGTCCAAGGTATCACACATGGAATATCAATATGGAAATCACATGTAAATAAATATTTCATATTGACCTTTTTACGGGAATCGATCCCGTGACCTCATGCACAGTAGCCAAATGGGCTACCACTATGCTACGAGGCGGACATTGAAATACATGATGTAGAGAAAAATTCACTGTTAAGCTGTTAAACGGGCGGGACGCATAAATACGTCAAACATAAACAATATCGGGTAGGGGTAGGATGTAGGAACACGTCCTTCAAATATATGTTGCGCCCTGGAACGGGCGGAACATATATTTTTCGAACAACAAAGGTATTAGTCATCCATACATGTCTCGACATTTTTTATACTTCCTCTTTTTTATTTTAGAACACATTTTTATAAGTATCCATCAAAATGAATGAAAGCGATATCAGCGATGACAAAATCAATGTACCGGCAGGTAGAAAAAGGAGACGTATTCTGAGTACGTCATCGGAGTCATTTTGTATTTTCCTTTGTGCTTTAACATAAATATTTCATAGTCTTTTCATTTATTTAAGACATAAAAAAAAACAAAATTACGTCCTCCGGGCGTGACGTACAGACACGTCCTAGTGAAAGAGTTTGCGCCCGTTACAAGTTGCGTAATTGGACAGTGGAGAGCCCGGTTAACAGGTTAATGGATAAATCATCTAAATTACTGATACGTTTCAATACTGGCATTACAATAATGATTTTGACTAATATAAAAAACATATTTTTAAAATTTTATTAATTTCTGTACCTACCATAAGTTTAGCATGATATCAAAAAAAATTCACGCATATTGTTCAACCAACAAGAATCATGATCAGTAGTCTCAATAAAATATTTTTGATACCACATATAGTTATCCAGTTAACTTTAAAAATTGACAAACACTTACCTAACTCTGCTGCTTACTTTTTTACCGACTTTGTCATCTACAATGTTTTGCATTGTTTTAAAGTACGGCTGCAAGTCAATTTTGCAAACAGTTTCGAGATTCTTTCCGATGGTAGTCAGAAGTTTACATAAACACTCCAAAGTTTCTTCTTCTATTTTCGAAAGGAGATGCGTAATACAGTGCACCATAATTTTGGCAGTTATGATGTTTTGTTTAAAGAGCTCGCCTGAAATAATAAAGTCAAACGACGTGTTATATTTAGCAATGGGTTTGATCAAAATCACCAAATATATTTTATACATTGATTTTATTCTTGACTTCTTTTAAACTAATGCATTCGGTATATCATGTTTACTAAGTCAAGTTCAGAGATTTGGCCACACTCAAAACATAACCTACATATTATTATTTACACAAGAAATTCAAACGTTCTGGGTAACATCATAAATTTAAAAATGCTTTATATGAATTTTTACTGTCAAAAGTTTTCAATTACCTATGAACCGAACATTTCCGACTGATCTCATTCTAGTTTTGCGTTCTTCTTCGGCTAAGTTAGCCAACAATTCTTTTTTCTTCTCCTAGAAAATAAAAAGCACACATGCAATATAAAACTAACAAGCTCAACATAAAAATATGTATAAAACGCAATATTACAATTTATCAAAAAAATGTAGCGCATAGTTCAAGAGAATACATAAAAAAGTAATATTTCTAAATACTTGCAAATGACCACTGGATTTTACACATGACAACTTGCATTAAATTATAGTAGATGTCTCAATAGAAATAAAAAACTTTGAAAGAGTATACACTAACGTGGCCACTAACTCAGTCAGCGGGTCACGGCTTACGACCTGTCATTGTTATTTAGCACCAGGAGCTCAATCACAGATAACTAACGACGTGCTTTAAAAACGTGCTAAGAATTTGACCGATCACAATGAACATACGTTCATATCACAGTCGCATTGCCAAATGAGATCCATGGTGAGAAATCGTTATCACGTCACTTATTAGCACGTCGATAGTCATCTGTGATTGAGCTACTGGGTTTAGTGGCCACGTGATGAACACCAAATTCCCTGCGGAGATATTGATTGTGCTTTAATACTAACCCATCGTGGATAAAATCCAGTGCTTGCCTACTAGGATTTAGACACTTAAAATGTGATTCATAAATTACAGGCAAAAAAATAATAAGAATAATAAATTGAAGAAATGCGACTAGAATTCAGTATTAAAATGACACCATGTCTCTGAATGTTATTAGTATGGTGTGGTGTGTGATGAATGCTGTCTCTATCAGAGATGCAAAGCAACAATCTTTACTGTCAACAACTGTCATCAGGCGAAACCATCTGGCTGGCTGGGCCATATACTACGTATGTCTCCCGAGAGCCTCAACTACGTTTGCCTATTTTACAAAGCATTATGTTCTCGGTGTCCACTGCTGACAGTTTACATCAGAACTACACAATGTGGACTTGATTTCAGAGGATGCGCGGAAACTGTTGGCCGATCGCTTGGTTTGGAAACCGGATACATAAATTTTTAAATATTCACTTCTACACGAAAACATTTTTAAAATTAAATTCAAAGGTTGGGCCGGAATTATTCGTTGTAAAATTTTGTGTTTGATACGTAACAGATTTTGAAAAGCATATAAACATATTTATATATTTTTTAACATAGATTTTTTTTTAAATTGACTTTTTGCTAAATGGTAGTCTTCGATAATAAGCTGTGTTAGTTTTAATATTGGTATTTATTGTTGATTCAATGCACTTGGTGTACCATTGCAGTGCCCTATGCACCATTGGGTGCGGATAAGGGAGAGATTTAGTTGTATTTATTGTTGAACTAGTAAGCCTGAATACAGAAGGAATATTTTGAGTAATCATTTTAGTAAAATGTATTAATATTATAATAATATAATAATCGTATTGTAATAATATTTTCTAAGGATAAGTTCATTAAAACAGAAAGACAGAAGATAAGAAAACCAGTAAAGTTCAATAAGATAAATGTTTAATACAAAAATTATTATTTTTGTTTGTTTCAATTAAACCATCGCTATTTGTTAAAGGTGTAATTTACCGCAATGCTCAATTAAATTCAAACTTTTTGAAAAACACCAATTCTCACCGAAACGGGTACCAAAGCTAGGGTGGGGGTCATGAATATGAAACTCTATAGTTACTCTATAATTTCACATTTGCATTTCATTTCTAACTTCATTAGCAACCTGAAATTGAATGTTTCCATAAGAAGAATATTTTTCATCTAGTAAATATAAGGTTTTAGACCGTGTGAAGTGACTCCATAAATCATGATCCCAGCCCAGAAGATATTATTAGAAAGGAGATGGAATATGTATTTTAATTTTGTGAAAATCTTACGACGATTTAGAATATTGCAAAGCAAAACAATATTGAGTTGAGAAAAGGATACACACTTATAACCAAAACATGTATCCATTTTAAACAAAAGCATTTATTTAAATATATATTTAAATTTTACATACAATCAAACATAATGCATAAATCGTCATTGCGCCGATAATTTATGTTAACATTCTCAAAATTGTTCAGGAGATGTAAAAAAAGTATTTTTAGTGATGTCAAACACATATTCACATACCTTCTCTACACAACATTCTTAGAAAAGTAATTTACATATTGAATCTATACACATTTCACTATTTTTAACTATTCAAATTTTGTCAATAGGGGTAGAATCCATCATCCATGCGGTCAGTAGCTTCCGTGCAAGACAAGAATCTATCTCCCTACAAAGTCATGTCCGTTTACATAATATATAATCCATCATTTATAATGTATGTATGTAAATTACCTTTCAAATATTTTTTATATCATGTATTAAAATCTGTTTAAACTGTAGGAGGCTAGGAAAATTCCCGACCGTCCATGTGCTTTGTAGCTGCAAGACGTGTTATGATCTAGTTTCGTTATTGTACAGCGCTCTTGAGGCGATTTCTCACAAAAATAGCGCTTTATAAATCATTCAGAAGTAAATAAATAACAGGTATTGAATATCTGCTGCCATTCAAAAGATGTTACTCTTATTCTTAGGGGTCAGGGCATTGAGCTCCTGATGTCACTGCGACCTGTGAAGATCTATTGTGACGATTCCCCTTAAGGCGATCCATCCAGCGCGGAGCAAAAAAAGGCAGTTTTCAAACTAAACTTTAGAGAACGCAAAACGTACGCTTTGTATATGATTGATTTTCAATGAAAATACATGATTTTATAATATTAATTGTAATAATATTTAGCAATTTTTGAAAGAAAAAAAAAGCACTTAATTGAAAAATACGTGTTGTATATAGAAATGTAAAAAAAAAACATTTTTAAAAGTAATATGTATAAGAAAGAGCGATTAAGTTTCAACAATTTAATTCGAAATGGACTCTGAAACAATTTTATTTTACGAAAATCAGATACTTTAAAAAAAAAATTAACTCATCCTCCAATAAGAACGATATTGATCTTTAAATAACTATAAATAAAAATATTAGAATATAATATCTAATTACTAAAACTTTGTGTTGAAAATGTTGAAAAAAACGAAAAATACACATTTCCTTGCTTCCTTCTTTTTTTCCTTTTTAGTCAAATAATTTTTTTTTTATATATTTTTATTTCATCAACCAACTAGATAAATGTTCAATCTTTTATATGGTTTTCAAAAATTTTATGTTAAGCTTATTATTGGACTCTAAAGTTTAGTTTGAAAACTGCCTTTTTTTGCTCCGCGCTGGATGGATCGCCTTAAGTTAAGTTAGTCCTCATCCTCCTAGCCTGTAGCTTTGAGAGGGTTGAGGACTAGCACATCCCAATACTATAGTTCCTCCTCCAGGCCAAATTTTTGAAAACCTGGGCCACCAGGAAGGGGGCTAGCTCCTTTACATCATTTGACCGGTAATCGGGCCTCCAACAATGTTACTTCTCTTTTGATGTAGGGATTTTAGGCAGTCACATTTCTGATGTGTGGCTCACGATTCAAGATTCCAGATTTGTCAAGATTCCGAGAGGTCCATTCTATTGAGTGTTTCCAAATTAATTCTGCAATATTTATTCTGCCAGAAATTGTTTTTGAAATGGTGTCACTTAATGGATATTACCAGCGCAATGACAAAATAACAATACCTAGTTACAAAAATAAAGACAATAGGATTGCTCAGCAGTAGGCGTGTGTGTGAACGAAAGAGAGAGACGGAGGGTGAGTGTACTGGAATGGGGAGAGGGATGATGATCTAAAGATACAGTGGATATTGGAACATTTGATACATAAATCGCTTAATGAAAATACAAAATACTACTATTTCAGAGACATGGTGTTATACGCAGAATATATTCGCGATACAGAATACAGTACAAGTAAACAACGCAAGTAGGCACGCAATTGAATTGAATTTTTATAATACTCACAGGATCAGTACAGTTTTCGGCTTCTTGCATTTTTTCTACATCAACAGAATCAGCCTTTTCAAATTCTTTTTGGCACCGGGAAATAATGAGTTTTCGGAAATGCACATAATTTTCTTCATTGCTGTCGTTAGTGGGTGCCTTTACCTGGAAAAATCAAACCAAATTCTTGATTTACATGATCAACAGTTATGCGAAATTTAAATAAATAAAGCTAGGGGCTGAAAAAATTTTGGGTCATTTAAAGGCCTTTTTTTTTTTTTTTTTTCCATTTTAATTTTTTTTTTTTTTTTTTTTTTTTTTTTTTTTTTTTTTTTATTTTTTTTTTTATTTTTTTTTTTT
>JAGVSP010000613.1:0-60467 GCA_022494985.1 Micrasema minimum
GAGTGAGGCAACGGATGCAGCAACCCTTGGTATCGACTGTCATCCGGCGTAGGCGTTTCGGCTGGCTAGGCCATATACTACGTATTGCCTCCCGAGAGCCTTAACCTTGCTTGCCTATTTTACAAGGCATCAGGTTCTCGGTGTCCTAGACGTCCGTCGTTGACAATCCGTCGGCAGTTTGCGTCAGAACTGCGGGACGCGGACCTGACCTGGGAGGCTGCTCGGGAACTGGCGGCCGATCGCTTGGCCTAGAAGCAGTTTGTGGAATCCATAGGCTCCACATAGGGAGCGGATATTGTATGATGATAAATCCCAAGTATCTAAGCAAAAAAGGAAAAGTAAAGCGTCGCGCGTCGCGTCTCCATCTGTGGGTGGCAAGAATGTAAATTTAAGAATATTTACGGTGTGAATACTTATTTCGTATTTCTTTATTGAACAGACCGGGAACCCTGAGAAAGATATGTCATGGTGAAGAGAAGTAGTCAAGTACAAAAAAAACTTGAAGAAAACAGAATAATCGGCGCATCACTTGGAAGTAAAATAAGTAGCATGAATCATGAATTAGTGCAGGCTCCAATGGTATGTTCGTTTGCAAAATTAGAGGACCGCATTCTGACTTCTGAAACATGTTGTAGTGGTCTCAGGCTTCAATATTCCTGACACTTAAAATTGTGGTGCATTTTCCCTGTGTTAATAATTTAAGTTAAAATAAATAGTGATTTATACAATGTACTCGTACACTCACTACATCTTGTTATTAGTTTCATGACAACGGTTGCTGTAGTGATACGAGTATTGCATTATACCTCTTCAAGTTTTTGAACTGAATATTGTCTTACGGCAATTTCCTACACATTTATTTAAAGTTTAAAGGTTCTAAACGTACCTAACGTAAACAACTACGTGAAAATAATTGCTAATTTTTTGGACGTTGGTAGTAGATATCAATCTGTATTGCAAAATCAAATGTTAATTAAAAATAAAATTGGATTCTAGAATTGCTTCAAATTGTCAATCAAAACAAAATGGAAAATTTCCTGTAGCGTGCACCGCGTCACTACTTTATACACCGTGTAACAAAACTCGATGTACAAACGGAAAACCAGTGAATCTACATCATATTTGTAGTCGATTTTGTAGAATTTTTTTTTTTGATATGATTCATAGTTTTCGAGAATATTGATAAAGAAGTTGTTTTTTTTTAAATCATATATAATTGAACCGGGTTGTGGTCTAGTGGTAGATTCGGGGATTCCGGATTCCGGAACCTATGTTCGAATCTCACTCCAGCACAAACTTGTTTCCTGCTTTCTGGCACAGTTATTTTCGAATATTTGAAAGCAGCCCGAAATTGAAATATTTGAATACCTAGGTATATCATAAAAGCTCAAATGTTTCTTTTTTAATTTTTTTTATTGTTTAAAATTTATTTAGTAAAATTAATACTACTCATAAAGAAAACAATATAAGTAACCGCGTTTTAATAAGAATTCATGCAATTTTACTTAATCTGTAGGTACTTATGAAAGCTTTTATGAGAAGAAACAAAAAATTCCTAGCTAGATTCAAATCAAATAATACATATACACATTCGTGTTGTACCTACATCGAGTTTTGTTTCAACATGTATAATATGTAGATAAGCCGTCACTCACAATTTGCATTATTTTTCCAATCAATGAATCTGTCGATACTCATTATGAACGCTTTCCAGGGACTAAAGACTAAAGCTATACTATAAGACATTTTTTTTGGTGTCGGTATAGCCAAATCATGTTTTTCATGTGAACTTCAATTCATTTTTCTTTATTTTCTATTAAATAAATAAATATTTAAAATTATTGTCAAAAAAAATATATTATGAAATAAAACCACATAAACTTATACTGTACACGAGATTATTGTATTCTATTATTGATAAATCTATAAACTTCCGTACATATAAAAATTGTCTGGTGTTTCTAAATTATTAATCATAACATTTCGCCCATATTTATGTCACACGCTTATTCTTACATCGATACAACCATAGTATGTATTTAAGAAAAAAAAAATTGTGATTTATGTCAAAGACCAAATAAATAAATAAATTGTAGTTACTTATTGTAGTTAGTGGAAATATATTGGAAATACAATATTCTAAAAAAAAAAACAATCACCTGCTTATTTGGGAATTGTGTTATTCGGGTTTTTCCACCTCATTTATTTTATTTTTTCCTCGAACAATAAATAATAACAATTTACCAAATATGTGGCCATTTTAAATAGTTGCAATTTGACTTAATGCGGTAATTAGAATATTATTGTTTCGTTTTCTAGGAATGGAAAGCGATATTACTAAGTGATTTGTAATTGTTGGTAAGGAAAACCCTTACATAAGAACGATAAATTATATAATTAAACACTGATGGCTGAAATCACACTTATATCTTTGAAACTTCTCCTTGAAAATATAATTAATATATTTTTAACTGATAACACTGCACGCTAATTAGGACTGGGACAAATTAATACGATAACATGTTATTATAATTAATGTCCGCGTATGATAACATAGTTCTAGCAATTATCGTATTAATTGTTTTGGCAGTTTAGGCTAACTAACTTTCAGAAATCTTTTTAAATATACAAATAAAACCAGAATTTTGAGTAGGTATGTCTATAGGTACGTGTTCTACTGAATACGAATACCAGCTAGCGTGTGACATTATGGACTGGAACTAAAGCGTTAGACTGATCATCTTACCTTCATGTAATAAATTGATTAACATTCACTACGGTGGCCTTTGCACCATTAGGTGCGGATAAGGGAAAGTAGTAGTAGTTGTAAACCAGCAAATTAAATATTATGTCAGAGATTTATATTTCCTTTTTTTGTATTTTTTAGATTTTTCCTACACTTTCTAACGATAGCAAACAATAATATTATATTCATGTGTAGGTAATAATTATATATATGTAGTTTTATTTTTCTCGTGGTTATAAATAAACATCAAATTATTGCGTGAAATGAAATTGAATAACCAACAATATTTTGTAAAGTTTATTGCGTAATAAGCCCAGGAATATTAGATCAAATTTAGGCATAAACAGCAATTTTTTTATAACAAGCTGAAAATTTTCACATAATATGCTCAGTATGATGTCCCGAATAACGTCCCCCGCCCCTCCCCCGCTTGCGTCTCGAGATATAGCCCCCCTACCCCTCCCGTCCAATCACAGGGCTCCGTCCACTGAATCGCGTGTATCTCCCAAACTAAACAAGATTTTCAAAATTTAATTGTAACAAATAAATTTCCTGCACTGTATGTCATATAAACGCAGAGTCCTCAAAGTATTTTCATCCAAATCAAGCGTAAAAAATCGAATGGCAATCCTTTTGTTGGAATTGGTCAGTTTGCACTTTAGTAATTTAAAATAATTAATAATTAAATAATTAACTCTGTTTGACATAAATGTAAACAATATAATAAAATAGTTTCCTTTTTTTTAATTTTTCTTAAGTTTTTATTTTACAATAGGTAATTTCTAAATTGCATATAGATGGAGCCTGGAGTGGTAAATTTTTTATTTTTATTTTTCTCTATAATCAGTTATTTTTAAAATATTGATTGGCTAAGTTGATTCATTTTCAGACATTTTTTTCTTTATAGGTCATTTCTATAAGGCATCTTCAAATGTTATTTTTATATTGCTTAGTGTAATTTAGTTAACTGTAGCAATTTATTTATATTTTTTGTTCTTTATAATATATGTCATTTCTAAAAGGCATTCTGTCTTTATATGTTTTTGCTGAATTGTTTCATTTTCAGACATTTTCTCTTCATAGGTCATTTCTAAAAGGCATTTTAAAATGTTATTTTTTAAATTGTTTAGTGTAAGTTGAGTTAACTGTAGCAATTTTTATATATATTTTTTGTTCTTTATAAATATGTCATTTCTAAAAGGCATTCAGTCTGTATATGTCTTTAAATGTTAAATTATAGACCTTTTTCTTTGTAAAGACACACATCTAGTACATACAACACTGCTGAGAATCAGTCTATTGACTTGTTCAGCGGTGGTGATGTACTGGATGGGTTGTTATGTTATTATTATTAATGTTATATGTAGTATATGATATGTACCTAGTATGTAATATATGTTATGTAATATCTAATATGTAATGTAATATATATGTAATGTAATGTGAAATAAATAATAAAATAAAATAATAATTCAGTTACTATGAAAAAAAAAAAAAAAAAAAAAAAAATGTTCGGAAATCTCGTAGAATTGCATGAAATAATTTTTCAAAGGCTGCATTTCTCAATTTTTTAACTACTTTCTTTCATCACTTGAACAATGAAATTTTTATATATTTTCTGTATTTGGAACTTGTAACATAGAAAAAAGTGTCTGTGTCGAAATAGTAAATTCATTTTTTAATAATACGACTTTGAGAATCGATATTTGTATTACTTTCACTGAGTTCAGTATATCATCATACGCTCATCCCACACCCAATTATCCTATCTTTGAAAAAAATAGTGGTCAGAAGCATAATATACATTTTTTATGTTCTCCTTTCTCAAAATGTTTTTTAATCTTACAAGTATTTATATTAATTTTCTTACTTTTTTGACTAGGTAATTTAATGATGTGGCTACGCCGCGCCATTTTATTTGCTGGTCAATTATTACACCGAGATATTTAATTTCTTTTTTTATCATGATTTGGCGCAGCTAATTTTAATACATGTATTATTATTATGTACAATCATTTAAATAGTTTAATTATGTTTTTCTTTACAGATTTTCATCTCACAAGGATAGAAGTGCTTTGAACCAGACGCAGGCATTTTTAAGACTTTGATTCTTCGCAACCTGAGGTTTCTCCTCAAACGAGCTGGCATACCTGGTGACATGGGTGCTAAAACAACTTATTTTATAAATCAGTGATTTAAATATCACCCAATTATACTGACCTGAGCATCGGTCTGGTGGAGAGAAGGATTATTCCTGTGCTAACGAGACACATTCCAAATAATCAAGATGGAGAAATCAAGGACCAAATCTCAGGTGGCTCCCAATAACAATTCCTCATCATCTTCGGACGGGGAAGATAACAACGATGAGGTAAGGAACTTTGAATATCAACTTCAAGTTAAGCCTAATATTATGTTGAGGGTACGTGTCAATAAAAAACGAGTTCGGGACAAATTAACAAGAAATTCACAACATTTTGGTCGTGTTCAAATACTTGTACACAAATCTGGATTTTATCCCAAGACGGGAGTAGGTATATATTTCATTTTTATATCCCTACAGAGATGAGGTAGAATTTTTTCAAATTCAGGAATATGGGTTATTCGAGCGTTTACAGGGCTTATGACCTGTCATTGGCTGGGTTAAGTGGCCACTTTATGTACTACAACATTCCCCACTCCGCTTATTAGCGAATATCCACACACCAGGTAACAAATGTTGTAGTACATAAAGTGGCCAATTAGCCCAGCCAATGACAGGTCAATTAGCCCTGTAAACGCTCGAACATCCATATTCCTGAATTTGAAAAAATTCTACCACATCTCTGTAGGGATATAAAAATGAAAAAAGAAATTCACGATAAATTATCTATCACCAATTTCTTGTTAGGTACTTCTCCCATTACCCCTTACTCCCTTAAGCTATCTTTATATGGCGCAGTTTACTACACAGTTTTCTGTGCAGTCTGAAAACGGTCCCGTATAAAGGTAAAACTGCATGAAAAACTGTGTGCTAGTGTCAGATTTAAGCTGACATGACAGTCAATGTTTTTTATGTAAACGTTTAAAAAGACATTGGTTTATTGTATGCTTTTAAATACGTAAAAAAAAATAACAATATATACATAATTAGCTAAATATACAATTTCCTGAGAGCAAACATACGATAATAACTTACCAATCGCGTTTCAAAAAATACACATATTTAGCGTGTCTTTTGACAGAAGTTTTGACAGACTGCACATTTTTCTGAACAAGAAACTGTGTAGTTTTCTGAACAAGAAACTGTCTCATATAAAGTGGGGCATAACTCTCCATTTTAAACGTATTTCAAATAAATTTTCAGAATTTTAGAATTAAAATTACACCAAAATATAAAAATTTAATAAAGATTACTCTTGAACGAGTAATATTTTTACGCGCAACCGAGTATGATAGCAGTGTATAATATAAAATGTGCCTAATGTAGATTCGGCTTATAATATGTATATCGTTATTTTTTGGAATGTACAAATCCGCTTATACATTTTCTGGTTTGTACATTTTAAAAATTTGGTTAATAAACTGACGGAATGTCTTCTCATCATACATTTAATTTACTTGTGATTTTTAAAAGAAATTATTTTCTTGAAAAAATAACAGATTTTGCTATTTTACGAATACTTAAACGTCGATATCACGCCATAATGGCCAGTAATGACCCATAACCACGCAGTCTCTAGCCGTCCATCATTTGTCCTATCAGCTAGTGTTGAAACATTATATTGGCATTATCATCAAAATTTACTTTGAATATATATTTTATTCGAGTAACCATGAACCTAGTAATATTATGTTTGATAGGTAATCATTATTTAATATTATTGTAATGACCACATATGTATTATGTGTACTTGATTATATCTGTAAATAATGATTTTCATATCTGTTTTTCTACATCCTGCAATGTTAATTTTATCTAAATTCTAACCACGTGATTTTTCAATGAAAATTTACAAAAGGGTACGGTTATTATTGATTTATATTTTTAAGATTATGTTGTTAAATAAAGCATTGAATTTTAATTCCCTTAAATAAAACATGATTTTTTTAAATAGCCTTTTTTAAAGTGCCATACCTAAACAATTATAAGGCGTAGGTACCTATGGAGCTGCGAGTAGTGAGTATGCCAAGTGAAGCCGGAATTTGTCGTGAAATCCAATTTTATGTTAAAAGTAAAAAAAAAAACTCAATTCCGAAATGGAGAAATTTTTAAAGAAGAATAAGAATATATCATTACAAGCCTATTCTAAAGCCGCATTTTTTCCTAAACTATGGAAAGAAGCTTTGGTAGTTCCGGTTCACAAATCTGGGAGTAGAAATGATATTTGTAACTATCGATCAATATCCATTCTTTCAGTTTTTGCAGCAAGATGAATTAGAAAATTTGAATAAGAATATATCATTACAAGCCTATTCTAAAGCCGCATTTTTCCTAAACTATGGAAAGAAGCTTTGGTAGTTCCGGTTCACAAATCTGGGAGTAGAAATGATATTTGTAACTATCGATCAATATCCATTCTTTCAGGGTTTACTAAGATGAATTAGAAAATTTTAATAAAAATATATCATTACAAGCCTATTCTAAAGCCGCAGTTTTCCAAAACGATGGAAAGAAGCTTTGGTAGTTCCGGTTCACAAATCTGGTCAATATCCATTCTTTCAGTTTTTACTAAGGTGAATTTAGAATATTAATGAATATCAAAGACTCCAAATGTAAAAAATATCGCGCTTAATAAATAGAAAGAAAATTGTTGCAGACCAGTGTTTTAATGTAGATCCGCGCTGGGTAGTAAAATATGTGCCCTTACCGTAACCTAATTTCGAACGCGATCACGTGGTGGCCCGCGCAGCGTTCATTGTTTACAGGAATGTTCTTGACCTGACAAACAGACTTTAAAAGTTAAATGTTTAGACGATATTACTGTTTGCTAACGAAGATGTAAACAATATTCGATGTAATAAATAAACTGAATTTATTTACATTTTAATTTCGAATGATGTACTATTTAATTAGGTTAGTAGGTACACCAGTATTCAGTATGCACCTCAGTATATCGCGGGCAAGTGCAACAGTGCACACGGCATTATGTAACAACAGGTTGTACTTAAGTATATATTATTATGTTATGCTCGCTACAACCAGTTGACCGCGACCCCTACAACATTAGCGAAGGTTGTTCTGACTACATAATATTTCAATATCAGTGTGTATCATTTTGTGGTAGGTACAGATGGAATTTAAAATCTGGTGCGTTCACGTGCAGAATGCTTATTAAAAAACAAATATACTGCATTTTACTTATTATTAAATCAATCATACAAGTCACCTTCGATAAAAGTTATATTATGTAAAAAATCAATTTACGAAAAAATCCATCGGTCGGTTCCTGAGAAAAATGGGTAGGCACTTCCGGTGCACTTTTTAGGCCCAACCTACGTCATAAGATACACGAACCGAACTTGTTTACTAGGTTTAGATATTAGATACTTAGACTTGCAAAAAAAAAACAGGGCCGGTATTCTGCATGATTTGACAAGACTTCTGCGCATATGAATTCAGTACAAATTCATATGCGCAGAAGTCCTATCAAACCATGCAGAATACCGGCCAGGGGCTGCCAACTCTAAACTGGTCTGAATTTGCCTGCAGCTCGCGTCAAAAGTACATTTTTGGAGCCGAACCTACGTCATCAGATACATGAATGGAACATGTTCTGTGTTATAGCCTAGGACCTCTACATCATAAAGGTATATGGGGTGCCGGCGATCAACTGGTCCAAACAGACGGTAGACGAGTTTTTGTGAAAGGTCTCATACTAAGAATTACACACTAAAATGTATATTGTTTGGCCTACTTCATAGATACAAAAGTTAAACTTTTTTATGTTATACTCTAAGACCTCTGCTTTCATAAAATAAAATAAAAATTTCAGAACTACTTGTCCAAATAGATGGTAGACGAGTTTTTATAGAATTCCGGAAATTACTACACATAATGTCTTTTGTTTAACCTACGTCATCAGGAATATGATTTAAGCTAGTTTTATGTTATAGTCTAAGTTGTCCACTATCTAAAAATATTAAATTGTTCCATAAAAACCTATCCAAACAGACGGCAGACGAGTTAAAGCGGATTTTTTACGCGTAAATCTAGAAATTTTGATAAATAAAGTATATTGTTTGATCTATGTCGTCGATACACGAGTGAAACTTTTTTTGTATATATAGTTTGGAACGTTCACTTTCTAAAAATATGGAGTTTCTGTAGGACGAACTTGTCCAAACACACGGTACACGAGTTTATTTGGATTTTATAATCCTTAAAATTTAGACATGTAACGTATATTGCTTGACGTGCGTCAACCACACACATGTTACAACTTAGAATGTCTACTTTTTAAAAATATAGAGTTACTGCAGAACAAACTTGTCAAAACCCACGTTAAACGAGTTTATTTGAATTTTTTAATGTGTAATCCTAAAATTGTTGCCATTCAACGTATATTGTTCAACCTACGTCAGCCATACACGAATGTTTTTTTGTGTCCTTGGCTAGGCTGTTAACAGTTTGAAAATATAGATCAGCCGTACAAGAACTTGTCCAAAGTGACGGTAGAAGACTTTATGTGGATTTTTTAATGAATAATCTTAGAAATTTTGCCATATAACATAATATATTGTTGGATCTATGCCATAGATACACGGACGAAACTTGTTTTATGTTATGGATTAGAATGTCTACTTTATATAAATATAGAGTTACTGCAGAGCAAACTTGTCCAAACATACTTTGAACGACTTAATGTGAATTTTTTGATGAATAATCTTAGAAGTAAATATTGTTAGCTTTTTCCTCTTGTCTGTGCACTACAGAGTATAATTTATGTAGGTATCTTACTATGGAATACGTATCGCGCGCCCGCGCCGTCCGCGCCCACTGAATAGTAATTTTACTTTTTATTGAGATTTTCTCGTTCAAGGATAAGCCAAAAGGAAAAAATGTCACCAATATTATTTTTTTATTACAAAAATAAATACCTACCCATACAAATAAAGGTTTTTTTTTACTGCAGGCGTAACGTGAAACCTGTATTCGTTGTTGATCAGTTCTGAAATGAAGACTATCATGATGTTTATGTTTCCTAGTTGGTCTCGAAGGCAACATCGTAATTTATATTTTTATCTTAGTATTTATTTTATCTTATATCTTAGTATTTATTTTATCTTATATCTTAGTATTTATTTTTTATTAATACATCAAATACATTTAATACACCTAATTTCCATGAGTTACATATAACTCATTATGGGCCTTAAAATAATTACATTTATGATTACACATTCAAGACCGAACACACAATTATATTTATGTATAAACACAAAAATAGCATAACAAGGAAATTTAAAATCACAACTACACTACCTAATATTCTAATTATCACTTCCCATATACTGCCTGAGGTAAGACTGTCAACCACATTATTTAGATCCTCTTATACACTCTCTTATTCCCTTATGTTATGTTATGTTATATATAAACTAGCTGGAAGACGTCTCACACTTCGATCAGCTACATCTACAACTATAGGCAGGGTTTTAGTACCGATCCGTAATCAGCGCACAAAATTTGGAGAGCGCGCTTTTGCGGTTGCGGGCCCTGTGGCTAGGAATGCTCTCCCACCAGAAGTGCGCAAATGTGAGAGTGAAGTGATGTTTCGAAAGAAATTTAAGACCTATATGTTCTCTAAATCTTTTGACTAATTTTGATAATGGTATTTCCTACTCAGAAATTGAGTTTTCATTCACTTGAATTTCCCGAGCCTTAAATTCAATATGTGAAGCGCCCTTGAGGTATATTTATACGAAAACGGCGCTATATAAATTATCCATAATAATAATAATAATAGCAGAGACTTGGTACACATTTTGGTACAATTATTGAATGAAAAATAATACAATTATTCTTAGTGAGGAATCGGTCCTAGTTTATGTATCTTTTTAGTTTTAAAGGGGTGGTAGGTGGTGGCTTTTCTGTAGTTTCGCGGTTTTTGAGGCCAGAAATCCCCGATTTGAACTCCCACTTCGCCACGACTTTCAAGCACAAGCCGCTCAGGCTTAATTTAAAATAGTATTTGCAAATTAAATACAAGACTGCATAGACTTCTTTTTTATTTAAAAAAGTACTGATTCCGTTAAAATTTTACCTACCTACATTAATTAGGTACCTGACATTATTTTCTTTATTTAAGTGGGTGGAATTTGACGGGGATGTTTGGCTGACAGATGTAATTTATTATAGGAACTATTTACTAGTAAATAATATAATCTGTGATAGGAACCTCTGAACCTTTGCTAATTGGAATAGAAAATCAGGAAACTTCACAGACTAATTTCCTTGGAAAACTCACCATTTATTTAACTTACATGGCAAATGTATTACATTTCAGTGTAGCATGTAATGTTTGATTATTTTATTTTACTTCTATTTTACCCTTCGTATTTGCGGTATACTCGGTGTACTGATTTTTTTTATTTTTATATATTTTTTTATTTAATTTAATTAACGGACTTAAGTCCATTTCAAACATAAAATTATTCTAAACATATATATGTATACAGGTACAATTAAAATAAAATATAATCAAGGAAATAAAAGCTAGGACAAAAATTTGTATACATTCATTAGAAGTATACATACATTAGAAGTATACATACATACATTAGAAGTATACATACATTCATTAGAAGTATACATACATTCATTAGAAAGTATACATACATTCATTATAAGTATACATACATTACTGATATCCTCCAATCCATTTATTTCACATTGATAAGTATATTCTGAGACATTTCATTGAATTTTGGTTTAGAATCATAATTCTACCGATTTTATACTGTATTTGTATATCTTTGCGCCAATCGGATATTTTTTTTGAGTATTATTTTCAAATTTCCATATTCAATTAAAATATATCGGGAGTTTTCCGAGTTTAATCAACTTGATTTTACGTGACTGAATAGAAACTATGGTAATTATATCGTCAATACACGACGCGCGACGACGTAAGGCTGTAAATAATAAAATAGCGCTGATGTTTATAATCACCCTTGATTATTGATTATTTTATGCTAGACTAAATTGTGTTATACAGAAAAATAAATGTTTTACTGGCTTTTTTGATCAATGGTTTTACCATGTAAAATCGTCCAAAATGAGTTACTATATCTACTGCGAAAATAACGGAGTTCTGGTACCTACCAACGTTTTTACGTAAACGTTTCTGTTTCAACATTTTAGCCGAATAAGTATAACTTATTAATTTAAAATATTGTGTATTAAGTATGGTAGTGAAGCGTAGTGTTGAAAAAAGAAGGATGAAAGTAGACTGAATGCTGTTGAGATGCGATCTCTCAGGCGAATGTGTGGTAAGACTATGTATGATAGGTGTACACATGTCGAAATTAGAGCAGAGCGCAAGGCTGAGATAAGCATTATCGACAAAATTAAGAAAGGGCTTCTACGATGGTTTGGTCATGTGGAGCGAATGAGTGATGAAAGAACGGCTAAAAGAAGTTTAAATGCAAGTGTGCCTGGATGTAGAAGCCGCGGAAGGCCGAGAAAGACATGGCATGACCAAGTACGTCAAGTAGGTACTTGAAAGTGGACATGTGAAAAGTCGGAATAATCGGCGTATGTGCATGAGAGAAGATCTATGAATGTAGAGGAAGCAAAGGAAGTCTATCAGGACAGAGTGGTATCGCGTTCTATCCTCTCTGCCTGCCCCTACGGGAAAATGGCGTGGTGGTTAGTTAGTTAGTTACCTTAAAAAAATAAAAAACCATCGCCATCATCATTCTATGTGGAGCTTATGAATTGCACTAACTGCTTCCAAGCCAAGCAATCGGCTGCCATTTCCCTTGCGATTTCCCAAGTCAGGTCCACGTTCCGTTGTTCTGACGTAAACTGCCGACGGATTGTCAGCAGTGAACGTCCGGGATGCCGGGAACCTTGTAAATCTCTCGTGAGACATACTACTACGTGATATCGGCTAAATCTGTAGGTATGTAGGTAACTAAATTTGTATAAATTCATTGTTAAATCGTTTTATTTACATTGATTTATTCATTAATTTAACTCTAGGTTTGTAGGAAAAACCAGCTTATTTTCAAATACAAGACAATGAAAGTGAAAAAAAGAAGTATAAAAAATATTGGTGCACAATAAAACATGGATACAAAAAATAAATGCAAAAAATCTACTGCTATGATAATAACTATTGAATACATATTATAACGTTGATTATATAAGCTTTTTTGAAATCACATCAGCAGGCCAGAAAACTCAGTAACCCCCAGCCTTATAAATGATAACCGTTTTCATTTCAGTGGTGTCTAGAAATTAATAATAGTACTAAAGATATTGTTTTATAATGTAAGTATCTTTTTCTATTTTCTTTCAGTTTGTGGATGCTTATGACTGCGATATTACGTAAGTATATTGATTTTCGCTAATCATCCATTATTCATGAAATATCCGATAGTGATTTTCCAAATTTTTTACAAGTTTCGTAAATTTAATTAGTAAATAATGAAAATTGATTCTTATAGCCACTCTTCCAATAGAAAAAATGTTTTACATCTCGTAAAAGCGTATCCCTATCCAACCATCAATAACTATGTGCGTAAGGAATTTTAGAGAAGCAATACTAATATGCAAAAAAAAAAATTGATGAATAAATACCCAAATCAATTTACCTTTTTTTTTGTTTAAATATAATTGGTATGAAGTGAGTTGGCTTTCTTTCAGTTAACACTAGCCATTTCTCAAAAATTAACTCTCATTTTAATTGCATTTTCAGAGAGGTCCAAGAAATGGACTTGGAAAAATCTATGGAACAGTCTCAACTGGCCATAGATTATTTCTTCAATAATAAATTTTTGGAAGCAAGGGAGATTGTCAAAACGTGGTAAGTTCTTAACCTAAATATATAATATTTATACTAGCGCTACTAATACTAAACATCATCATCGTCATCCTACCATATCCGCTCCCTAAGTGGAGCATATGGATTCCACAAACTGCCTCCAGGCCAAGCTATCGACCGCCAGCTCCCGTGCATCCTTCCAAGTCAAGTCCATGTCCGCAGCTCTGACGCAAACTGCCGGCGAATTGTCAACATAATAATAATATACAAATAATACGGGTAATACTAATAATAATTTGCAAGCTATTCTGAATTCCAACTCTGACAGATTTAACGTCCTAAATTAAATGTATTCTTTAGCCAGGTTACCTACCTGCTTTCTATTATCCGCACCCAATGGTGCATAGAGCACTGCATTGGTTCACCAAGAGCAGGGTATTTGGATATTTTTTTACATGATCAGTCTAAAGCTTCAGTACCAGATCACATGAGATTTTTTGTGAAAAATCACATTCAGTACAGAATTTTAGTATATTCATCACAGTACAGGCCTATAATTTTCATTCCTTGAACTATTTGACTGGTCAATACATAATATCGCACCGTGAATGCAAAACCGAAGTAAGTGCAAATACTTTAGTTTGGAGATATGGGAGTTTAAAGATTTTACAGTACTTCAAAAAATTGGGTTTTAAAGTAAAAAAATGATTTTCGGTTTATAAGTATATTATACCATTGTAAACCACAAATAAAACGAAAAATATAAAATTGAGTTAAATGCAAATACTCATTAACATTACATTAACTAGAAAAATATACATGGATATTGTGAAATCAGATTATCTGTTTTTTAATATGTAAAAGTTTGAATTTACACTTACTTCTCTTTTACACATTGAAGCTTGTGACAAATGCAGTCGGTGTACATTAAAACCTCAAAAATGAAAAATTTGCATTTACTTCGGTTTTACACTCACGGTGCGATATGCTTATTTTATATTTTGAAATATAGTAAATTTTATACTATGATAGTTCCTCGGTAAGGAAGAAACATCGCCAATGTGTGGAATGCATTTCGGTCACTGCTGTAAGAAGTCTCACAGTGAGATTAAAAATTTGTAACTCCGCAATGTGTGAGTCTCTCGTAGGTGAAGAGGACCTAAACCATATTTTTTTGTTTTGTCCTATCAATGATAGATCCCTGAATTGACCAAGCATACTCCTCTCCCCACTAACATGTGGATTTTACTAAATTCTCTTAAGCTTCCTATCTTTAGACTCCTAGATTTCCTTCATATCCACGAGTATCATTTATAATTTCTTTCTTTTTTTCTCTCTTCCTCCACTTGACACTGGCAAAACACTAAAAAGGTGATGAGGTACGCCATCGAATATAAAAAATAATAAAAAAAAAAAAAAAAAGTATTCTTACCATGTATATTTTTAGGGCGAACACTTCAATGTATCATTCAACTGGAGAATGTGTATTTGCGTTCCTATCGGCCACATTAACATTTGACAGGGAACTTATAAATGATGCTAATCTTAAAATCAAGAATTGTATTAGTCTATGTAATACCCAGAGGAAGAAGAGAACATTTGGTGAGAGTATTGGAACAATAGTTAAAAAGGTAAACAAGTCATTTTTTTCAAATCAAAACGAATTGAAATGTTTTTAAAAATATTTAATGTTGTCAAAAAAAATTATCTCATAATACCCCACAGATATGAATACAATGTAATTTTTAAATTATCTTAAGTCAATGCATGTTGAAATATGTTTGATGTGTATGTGAAAACCCTTATTTGCATGTGAAAACCCTTATTTTGGTATTACATAAGCACACAAACCTTGAGAATTATTTTTCTCTAGAGATTCAGTACCTACTCATTGGCTTTTGTAAAAATCTAGTTTTCAATAATGTTTGTAAATATCTTGAATGTAATGTGTGCATTTTTGATATTATTGTATAATTACTATATTTATTATGTAGCAATTTAAAAAATTTAAGATTACAAGACACGTGTAAAAATGTATAACATAATGGTTGACTTCTAATTCTTATTGGTTTTTTAGCCAAATTATGATTCCTACACCGATGTAGAGGCTCACGCCGAGTTGTGCTATGCCGAGGTTCTGCTTTTGAAGGCAATTCTAACATTCATAGAGGACGAAGAATTATTATCTCTCGTAAAAGGTAGTCTCAAAATCAAACAGTGCTACAATAGTTACAAGTAAGTTACTGAAATTGCTAATAATATAAATAAAAAATTGATATTGAAAAAAGCGCAAATGCAAAGTGACAATTCATAATTTTTGTAAACCCCTTACATATACATAATAAAATAGATGGTTGTATTGTTTTGTTCTTGATTTACAGGGAGTGTGCAATAATTCTGAAGGATCGTAACTGGACTGATGAGAACTCCAAGAACCACTTTGAGAGTGGCGTAAGGATGGGTATTGGATCCTTCAACTTGATGATATCCCTTCTGCCGGGAAGGGTTATACGCTTGCTTGAGTTTGTTGGTTTCAGCGGAGACAAGGTAACAGTCACCTGAATATCAAATAACGAAATTATTTGTATTTCATTTGCGTACAGCGACTTTGTGTTTTGTGTTTTCTTTAAATGTATTTTATGAATGACATTTTTACTGACAGAAGCACTCACACATCAAAATGTTATGGTTCCTACTGAAATGATGATAAAAGTTTTTCAATCGCCATATAAAAAAAACATTTGACAGAAGTTTATTGGGACTATGTAGGATAACTTGGACTGGTGCTGAAGCATAACTAACTTACTAACCATCACGCCATTTCGCCGTAGGGGTAGGCAGAGAGGATAGAACGCCATACCACTCTGTCCTGACAGACTTCCTTTGCTTCCTCTACATTCATACATCTTCTCATGCACATATGCCGATAATTCCAACTTTTCACATGTCCACTTTCAAGTACTTGTCGTACTTGGTCATGCCATGTCTTTCTCGGCCTTCCTCGGGCTTCTACATCCAGGCACACTTGCATTTAAACTTCTTTTGGTTGTTCTTTCATCACTCATTCGCTCCACTATTTAAATGAATCTCCCTATTTTATCAAACAAGTGAAATAAAATATTTTTTGTAAAGCTTTTTCTTGTTATTTTAATGCCTTCATTTTATGTGATAACATCAAATTTTTGAAAAGTTCTTATGAACCGTATGTTTGGTTATTACAGAATGCGGTATTTATTGACGTATGTAATGCGAAATATTTAGCGATTTATATGAATCTTACTTCCTGTTCCTTGTCCATGTATTATAATGCGTAGAATACATTATTAAAATACCATCAGTGGTTTTAAAATTAGGTTGTCTTCTACAAAATGTCTACATGCTCCTTTTTTTGTTAAAACAGCATTGTTATTTTGAATTATATTTTTATGACAGGCTCAAGGCATCAGCGAACTACTGAAAGGGCTAAACGGTGAAGGAATTCGTCAAGTGTTGTGTGTTATGACTTTACTTGGATACCATCTTATAGTATGTTACGTCATTACCGACCAACCTGGAGACCTTAATCTCTGTGATGAAATCATTGCTAAACAGTTAAAGGTAACTAATGATATGATTATTTTCAATGAATCTATCAAAAAATTATGTATTTAAAACTCAAGCACTGCTCAAAGCGTAAGAAATTTAGATTTTAAAAATTAATTATTCTATAATATTTAGTGTCTTCACCAGTCGATGGGAGAACTTTACTCCCGAAACCGGGTAGTGTTCATTCTATTCCTATAGAATAAACCAAATAGTAACCCATAACATTTGTTTATTTAATCATAAATAAATAGAATTATTGTAATCAGAGAAGCCAAGTCTAATACATGAAATTGAGCCTTACAAATGGTGAACAAGTCATTTAATTTCATATTGTTTCTATAAAAATAATACAAAAAGAACTCATTTTTCAGATTTATCCTTCAGGAGTGTGGTTTCTGTTTTTCAAAGGACGTTTGGAGTATATGAAAGGAAATCTGGAGGAGGCTGTAACCTGGTATAAGAAGTCGTGGAAGAGTCAGGACATTTGGCCACAATTCCACCATCTATGTTTTTGGGAATTACTTTGGGTGCATTGGTGAGGCACATTTTTTTACCAAATTTTGTACTTATGTAGACAAAAAATGCATTTTACCCATAAAATTATTATTAATATCTTAACTCTCCAGTTAGTCTTATCTTCCCGCCAATGTTGAGATATTCTGATTCCTTTTTTAAACTTCTTTATCTCTATTCGTCATCCATCTTTCAAAGAGAAGTATCTCAGATTCATTGATTTTACAGGTGACAACTTTAAGGGATTTTAATTAATAATATTGATGGAATGAATAGACATTTTAATGTATAAAAATAATTTAGAAACCGGCAAAATACTGTACGACTCATATTTTATATTTTTTAAAGCTAGATTTTCCAAGAAAATTCCTTAATCATGTATCCTGTAAAATCATTAAATTCAAGATACGTATCTTTGAAATATTTTATGGAATAATAATTTTTAAGAATGTGGGTGAGAATTTGAAGGTGTGTTTTTTAATACAGGAATAGATAAAACCATAAATGTAATGACAAATACTTATTATTGTTTTAGCATGTCCCTTGAATGGCGCGAAGCTCTGCTGTACTGCGACTTCTTGCTGGAATCTAGTCGGTGGTCTCGCACTATATATTCATACCAAAAGGCAGCTGTGATGTGTATGGCGTGGAACCAATTGAGTTCTACAGAAAAGAAAACCTGTGATTCTTTGATAAAGTAAACTTTTTTATATTTTTTTTTATCTTATGTTTTGTAGACTGATACATAAAGGAAGACTCATAAAATTGTATATTATAAGTATGTGAACTAGTATCAATACTGGGCCAAGCATAAACTCTAGCACTAAAGTTAACCTTTAATAATTTTAGAAAACCTTCATTGCATCATTAACGTGGGGTTAACATTCTTGCAAGATACCATGCAGAAAATTTGGCAGACTAATAAATATTATATTGACAGTTCTTACCTAAATGAGAAATCTCGTTTTTGGCAACTCAATTCTCAACTCTCCAGGGCAATGTTATATTATTTCTCAATGTTCATATTTCTCTCTTCATATTTTTATGTCTTTTGTGTATGTGTTCTCAAATGAGTAACAAATTAAAATTCAATTATTTGATGATTTGTAGTGAGGCTCCCAATTTCAAGCAAAGGATTGCCGGCAAGTCCCTACCTATGGAAAAGTTTGTTATAAAGAGATGCAAGAAATATGTCGAGCAAGGAAATAGTCTCATTTTGCCAGCTATTGAAATGATGTACTTGTGGAACATGTTCAGAGTTTTCAGCAAAAACTTTTCTGTGGGAGACAAAATCTTGAAGGTAAATAAGCGTTTCTACCTTGTGATAAAATTTTCCAACTTTGATGCTAATAAAACTGAGAAATCCATATTAAAAGAAAAGAAAACTTTGTAAGACTGTCACCAGGGTGATTTTATAATATTATGTAAATCGACGGGTCCCCAACTGTCGAATCTGAAAAAAGGCGATTTTCGTTTTATTATTTTAAACTGTTCAATTTACATCATATTTTCAGGTAGTCAAAAAAAATTAATTATATTCGATTCAAAAAACCCCAAAATTTAAGAGGGAATTTTTATTTTTTTTACTTCCTTAAATATTATGTAAATTGGACAGTTTAATACAATACAACGAAAATCGCATTTTTTCAGATTCGACAGTATACGTTGGGACCGTTGAAATTATTAGTTGTTTTATAAGTACTAGGTTAATAAATAATGTTAATTTACATTTTAGCATGCTAACTCTCAAACTAGTTAGCTTTTTTATTTTTTGTATCCTTAAGGGGTTTAATAGCTGAAGGCTGATCGACGAATACGGGCCAATGTTCATCAATCGACGATCGATCGAATTTTTTTGTTTGATAAAAGTTGTCGATCGGCATTCACTAATCTCATTTTTTTCTATCGATCAACGTTGGTTGGGTGTATGTAATAACACCCTTATAGTCTAATCATGTTAGGTAGTTAGTGCCATTTATTCAATAAAAAAACCTTGAACACTTTCTGTAGTGTCAATACTATTTTATCCCTACAATTATAATTTTTTTCTGATACACCTTAAATAAATTTTATGTTTAAATCATTTATTTTTTTTGAAAATAAAACATTCGAGTTCTTATGATATACTCAAATATTTCAATTTTGGGGCTGCTTTCAAATAGTCGGAAATAACCGTGCCCGAAAGCACGCAACAAGTTGTGCTGGAGTGGGAATCGAGCCTAGATATTCTAATCCGGAGTCCTCGAATGTTCCACTAGACCACAGCCTGGTCAATTTATCGTTTTCTTGCATTTTGTATCTGTAAAACGTACATTTCAGTTGATTGAATCGACGGAGGCTAGTGGTGTTACTGAGCCGGATGATAAAGCTCTTCTTCTGTTGCTTAAAGGATCTGCCTTCCGTCACCTAGGAGCCCATTTGCAAGCTCAAAGATGCTTGGATTCTGTTATTAGGTAGTATTGGCTATATAAATCTGAAACTATTCAATTAATGTATACTATAATCGATGATTTATGTCTTCATTCAAATGCCTGCATATACTTAGTTATGAAACTTGTGAAAAAAAGCATTATGTTGGAGATGAAGAAAATTTTTCAAAAGAAATTGTAACTTAATGTGGTGAATACTCCTAGAAAAGTAGAAAGCCACCCAGTCACACCCGACTAACAACTTAATATTATGGAGTCGCATCTTGGAGTCGCAGCTAATGAAATTACCTGAAATGAGGGCATGGTATTATGATTCTTAATTTATATTTATCACATTTCAGTCTGAAGAAACAAATAAAGGAAGATACATTTCTTATTCCTTACGCTATTGTTGAAATTGGTCTTCTTTTTAATAATATGGGCGATAAAACGAAGGCTATTGGCGCCTTAGAAGATGCTAGGTAATATACCACCTATTTATATTTTTCTGTTGTATATTTTAATTTGTCTATAGTTATTTAATCTACGAACATACAAGTTGTAAATGAAAGATTACTTTAAATTTTATCAAGACTTCTTTATGCATAGATTTTTTTTTTTACACAGAAAAAATTACTCTGGATATTCACTGGAGTCACGTTTACATTTCCGAATCCACACTGCTCTTACCCACTTAAAAGGTTAAATTTGTATCATCTTGTTTGTGGATATCACCATGAAGTATTTATGTATATGGAAATCACTATGATGAAATTCATATTTGTGTGTGAATGTTAGCACATTAATGTTGAAAAGGAAAAGGGCTTAGTGGCCATCAAGAAATATAACAGTTATGTACTGATTTAGTGTAATTCTTTTAATTGTTTACCTGTTTGTCTAGATCAGTGATCGGTAAACCATATTAGTAAAATACCAACAATACAACAATCAACATTTCTTTTGGGAGAAGATTTTTTTCAACAAGTATATATTTAGGTACATATATTGTTACTCTCGAGCAGGGCCATTTGGTAGATGTTTTCAGTTTCAGATTAAAATATTCAAATTGGCGGACATTAGAAAAATAAAACTTCAGAGACAAAAAAAAATACTTTTGTAGGTATTTATTTTTACACCAGTAATGATATTTATCTTGGGGATAAATTAAATTGTTAAAAATATATAAATATGCATAAAACTTTTTAGTTGAAACTGATTAAACACTGCAAGGCACCAACAAGTCGTCTTAATTGCTTTGTAGGTGATATTTAGATAAATAGTTGTTGGTTTCCTATGATATTATTGCTTATTTTACCATTGATACAAGTCTTGATGGTTCACTAAAATTATTCTTATGCACAATGTATTTCAGTCATGATTTGATTTTGTTATTTGGTGTATTTTTAACATTATTATGCAAAGCATAGATGTAATATGAAACACGTTTTGGAAAGTATTGTATTTTAGTTCAATTATCACGATTTTTTCCAAATCTGTTGCTGAAAGGAATGGCAGGAATTTCAGCATAGTTATTTTTCTTATTTTTTTAAACCTTAAAAAGTCTCACAATGACAGAACGTGTTAAATGTTCTTTAATTTAATAAAACAAATCTTGATTTTATTTTTAGATATTTATAGTTGTTATTGGATACATCCGCCAAACTTATTTATTATTAAATTTAAATGGTACTTAAAAACATTTTGATAAATAAATGTTAACACTAAAACGTGTAGTTTTGATAAATTTTCTGAATTGAAAGTAATATACAAAGATAAATTTTATATGTTTAGTGAAAATATACATTAATGTAGGTATAGGCACATTTGTATTTATGTCAACTTTTAAATGAGATATTAATGTGCAAGGCATAAAGAAACGGCAGGATCAGTAAAGCAAAATTGCCACAGAAAAACTAATGAACAGACCAAACTATGTTGGATTTTGGCATTTGTTTTGTACACATTTTATGTTTACGCATAATGTAAAAATAAAGGTTACCGTCTGATCCTTGAAGTGCTGATCATTGAATGTTCAATTACATTGCAATTACACATTTCTTCTAAATTGTAAATAAAACCTGCTCTGTATGTAAATATTCCATTATTATACAATATATAGTTATTTTATTGTAAAACGTAGTCAATATTTTTATAATCTGCAGTTTTAATAATAATTTATTACGAATTAACTTACATGCAAAAGCTAATTTTAATTTGTTATTTTGTTACATCATTTTCTTAATAATGTTTTCTTCATCCAAATCAATGTAGAATGATTTTATTAAGTGATATGCATAATACTGATAAAAAAATGCAGAAGCACAAGAGAATATAGAGTTCACATTACCACAAAAATAAAATAGAGAAAATGCCAAAGATAAATATTTGAAATGATACATTTCTACCTCTCAAAATTGTTTTTATCAATGTTATTTTTATACTTCATATTTTAACAAATTACATTCTATTTTTTTTTAAATATACCTATAAGTTAGCTACATTATTTGCTTGATAAAATAATTGAGCTAAATGTTGTGTAATATAATTTGATTTATAAAATTTCCTAGATGTCATTTTGTAGATTGCTAAAAATAATTCATTTTTAACCTTCGAACAAGAATTCACTAGAAGGGTGTTTCCATACAAATTTTCTAAAAAATATACGCTTCCTAGGGTTAATTTAAAAAAATACTTACTGTCAAATTCCACCGATTGAAGACTCCAGCATTTAGGCCAATACACGAAACGTGTGACGCAGATGTCTAGTGATGATGTAGATGCCCATTGATGACGTAGTGGGTAACTAGACACCTCAGACACGGTAGTATTTTTCTAGTATGGATGTCACTTCTCTGAAATTCTTGTTCGAAGTATTTAACTGTCTGATAAAAAATACAATGCATTTTAAAAAGATTCAGTATTGTAGCTATTAATTTTTACTCATAAATTCCACTTTTTTGTTCCTCGCAGTATATTGTTATGCATACAAAATCCGTGGATTGTTGTTTTTGCAACAAAAAAAAATAAAAAACCCAAATGTAATAAAATATGCTTAATATGTATTTAAATATAAAGTATCTTATGTATGATGGATGTTATTAAAGTAAGCGTAGGCATGTGAAACAACTGCTGAACAGAGTAAAATATTAAACTTTATCTGTCTGACAACACAGACAAGCTGTGCATCACCTAATTAATACCTAGGCTTCGATCACGAATGTATCTACATCTCGATATAATTCAATAAAACTCGATACAAGCATTTATCTTTGAGGGTAAAATGGTTTTATCGACTTCTAGTTTAATCTTTGAAGATAAATGCTTACATCAGTATTACTGATGAGCCAGCACCGAGAACATTTCACATTAGGGTGATGCGTCCAAGAATAAACTGCGCCCCACAATTTATGAAAAAAATACTTTTTTCTCTGAAAAATTAAAAAGGTTTCTTGTCTTAACAAATAAGACATACATTTTTAATAGCTAGCTAGTGTAGTAAATGTTAAATTATTAGTAACATTAATATCTTATTTTTAATTAACAAAACAGGTTGTTTACAGAACCAATAACTGGCGTAACTAAATTCATTTCCCTCCAATAACTTGCATATATGGGGACCAATAACTGGCAGTCAGCAATGTTTATTTTAGAAACATTTTATTTTTCAGTTACAGAAGATTATTTTTACTTAAATTGCGTGGGCCCAGTTTATTCTTGGGCGTGTAAATGTGAAATTTTTCTCGGTGCCAGCACATCAGTAATCAGTATTAATTTATCGACTTATATCAAGATATTCATGATCAAAGCTTGAAAAAGGTTAGGGTATTGCCACACCCACCAGATTAATGTTGCTTAATGTCTTTTAATGATTAAGACAATGATTGATAGATAAAAATCAGGTGATTGGGCTTATTCTTATTGTAATAAAAACTGTTGATCAATGTCGGCTCGGTATTTAAAAAAAATCTACAAATGACACTGACCAATGTTTGTCAGTAAGTGTGGAATCCCTTGGGATTGATATACACATTTATAATTAGCATGAATTTCTAAAAAAAATTACATGCATATTTTTTTGCAGTAGATAGATAAATTAATGTACCTACATGATAATATTATGTGTGCTCTTAAATATTTATAAGCTTATGGTAAATGTTGTGAAATATACACTGAAACTATTAATGGTATTAGTTATTAGTTGATAAAATTGGATTACAGTTACTGAATTAAAATTTTTGTAACTTACGAAAAAAACATTGTACTTATTAAATTATAAGACTGCAAAAATATAGACGGAGGTCGAACCGCTTTGCTTAAATGTGCTGTAGTGAACAAAGCTTTATATTAGTGATTTTTTGCAATTTATGTTTAAAAAAATAAATGTTCAAATGTGACTATTATTTGTTAAGCTCACTGGTTAGCGTGAATGACGTAAATTTACAGTAGAAGTTCAAAAGCCTTAAACAAAAAAGTGCAACTAGAATTGACAGATCTGGTCAGATTTATATCCCGGCTTGAAGATGACAGATGATGATGAAGACCTACTGATGCCATCTGCTGGTAAAAAATATTAGTTGTCCTACAAGTTATCAACTTAGGTAGTTTGTTTTTAAAAGTGATGAGGTATCAGAAGAGGAAGATTACTTCACTTTAATTTTCTGCATTATGTAGTGGAGAATAGTGCAACGTTATATTGGATGTTAGCATCAGGCTTTGGGAGCTAGTACAAATATATGATATTTTAGCCTTCAATTAGTACAATGCTATTAACACTAACAATATACTAATATCCCGTGTTTTATACATATCTATATATTTGACAAAGGTCAGAATGATCTATGTGTGTGTGCATTAGAAGATGTATGAATGTGGAGGAAGCAAAAGAAGTATGCCAGGACAGTGGTGAGGCATTCTTTCCTCTCTGCATACCCCTAAGGAGAAATGACGTGATAAATGTTATATATTTGGCACTTAAATTATTTATCTTTAATATTTTGTTGATCTGAGTTGTGTTTTGTGAATAAATTATTATAAAAGTTATTTAATTTTATAAAATTTACATGAGAAGCACTCACTTTGTAGTTATGCATCTTAAATAATAAGATATGAAAAGGCTTTGATTATAACTACTATTTTATTAATTATTTTCCTCGCCATTTTAATTAAAACCTGCGTGATTCTTTTATTTCCAATTTAAAAAATGAGTCTATTTTAAAGTGTATCAGTTAAAGGGTGATATTCCTTGTTTCAAGTTAAGAGCAGTTATACTCTCCCTTATCCGCACCCAATGGTGCACAGGGCACTGCATTCACCAAGTGCAGTGAATCTTGACCATTAGTTACATAAAGGCAAGATGATCAGTCTTACGCTTCAGCGCCAGTCCAAGGTATCACATTCATATGAAGAGCAGTCTATAGGAAATATTATTTAAGTAATTATATTTATACACTTTTTAAATTAAAAGTGTTAAATTTAAGTACCTACTCTATTTTCAGTTTGCATAAATTTTTGCCCATGCATATATTTATTGAAATTGAGATTTTTTCAACTAGATGTCAAAGGTCGGGATAATAATTAACAAAATATTATTTATAAACAAAGTGTTTAAATATTAATTTATTATGAAATTATTTGATTACACTAGATGTTGGGAGATATTATCATAAATGTATTTATTCCTGTATGTTGTTATTAAGGCTTTAAAAAGTGAAAATGCCTGTTTTTATTTTCATCCGTTACAGATTTATCTTTAATTTTATACTTACGCATACACCATAAGATGAACTATTATAAAATATATACTTGTGATTATTTTCATAATTATATAAATGTTTGTTTTGAATATTAATAGTTGTTTTATTTTCAATACACTATAGATAGGTTCGCTAATTTGGAATACTGACATGAGTAGTCGTGATAACTACATATTATCATGTCTACGTCTCACTAAACTTCCTAATCTCTTCTGTGTTGAAACAAAATAATTAAAGTAAATTATACTACTACTACAGTATAATTATTTTAAACAGTAAGATAATTCTGCATTGGAAAGAGAGATTAGAAACCTTGAAAGTTAATAGGTACACAGTTCAACAAAGAGATAGGTTTTCCAATAAGCATAACCAATAATAGGGTCCGCTGAAACAGGACAGATATTTTCTCAATACAAAATTTGTTGTTACTTAAGTTTTTACTCTCTGGCTGTAGGGATTACAATATACACTGGGGAACTTCCATTGGAAAACAGATTTTCAATAATAAAAGTGTTTTATATCATAGGCACATTTATTATACAATTAATTAACATTTATTTGTTCACAATATAATTAATTTAATATTCCTGATACGTAGTAAATGCATTCTTTATCTACTAAAATAATATTCTTTTCTATGGCAATTCATATCTTATTTTATTTCATGAACATTTCTGATGTGATGTCAAATAACTAAATGTCCGGTATAAACACATGTACAGAAGATTTTTTCCTTTATTAGATATTTTGTAATTTATTTTTAATGTCTTTTTTTTTTTAAATAACTGGAGTCATGCAGGTGCGGCAGAGGACCAGACTTGGGCATGTACTTTGGGTGCCTCGGGAGAGCTTCTGTATATTACAATCATTATAATTTTGCAGAATGTTCAGGAAATGATTTGTTATTTTTATTACATTAAATTAATATAATCTACACCAGCGTTTCCCAACCTTTTTCAGTCGCGGACCCCTAGGAAATCAAGCACAATTTTCAAGGACCCCCTTAGTAAAAAAAAACAGCAATAAATTTTGGGACCATTTACTTTATAATAGTACCTACTACAAATTCAAAATTTAAAAAATAATAAAAATACGTTAATAATTAACGCACAACAGCAACACCAACACGGTTAATAGGGTCTTATCTTAAAATTTATTCGCTAATATAAAAATGTCCTGACCAGACTCTATTAATGTGAAGGTTGGTGTTGCTTATTTGAAACTAAATTAGTGATGTTTGGGTTGATGTTACTACTCAGTTGTAGTCTTAGATTGGATTCTACTTGCAATCTATTTCTGTATTTGTTTTAGAAATTAATATAAGTGTATGTCTGTTGACTGTCCAAAAACAAATATTAAAAAAAAAAAAGTTGTCAATGGTCCAGAGATGTGACTGCGGACCCCCCATACATATATTCGCGGACCCCAGGGGTCCGCGGACCACAGGTTGGGAAACACTGATCTACACAATATGCCTATTTCTTATAGGTAAACCTTATTCTTTAATTTAAAAATAAATACCTCACAATCACTCGTTATTAGTTTTGCAACACTGGCTTGGAGGAACTGTCCAATTATATTCATAGGAAGGACGCACAATACTCTCAACAGTACACAATTTAGAATATCCAGATTGTGTCAAAGTAAAATACATTTCTTCCATCTCTTTGGGCGATTGTTTATGTCTTATTATATGTGAATCATTACACCCTCTTGTGGACCACTCTGTATCAAACCTAGAGTCGTGAAGGCGGTTCAAACGCGATAATGCTGCTGTCCAAACTCCCATAGAAACATCTTCAGATTTGTATAACCTACAATAGTAAAAAACACATTGCACTCACCATATAAATTTAAAAATACATAACTTATGTCATACCGCCATGAATTCAAGACCAAAGTGACATGATGATATATACATAAATAAAATTATGAATATATTGAGTACAATAAGAAAAATTGCATTAAGTCTTCTTCATCAGCAATTATTTATTAACTGCTAGACACAGGCCATTCTCATAGTAATCCGCTATCTTAGGATTCAATCTACCTTCTGGATACTGCCGTGCTTTTTGTGTTGTCTGTATATTGCGGCATTCGATATACAGGATGGTTCGCAGCAGATTTATGGATTTGAAAATGGCATTGTTCCTTTTTTAAAAGCCGTAGAAGGTTGAAGGTAGGTTCATGAAAAAGAGGAAGACAGGAAATTTATGTTTCTTATAGTGTCAGTACGATAATGGAGTGGTTCATTGAACGTGTTTTATTCAGACTTATTTTTCGAATGCACAATCGATCAAGATAAGAAGGGGGTCTAAGATTACCATCACTACCCCAGAAAACATCAAGAGGGTTGGAGCTGCTATTAAACAATCTCCAAGGCGTTCAATTCGGAAACAGGCAGGTGCCCTTAGCATTCCGAGATGTTCCATTCAACGAATCATGAAAATCTTCATTTTCACCCCTATAAGATGGTTGTTGTCAAAATATTTGGGTTCCAAGGTTTGCATGGAATTTTTACAAGACAGATTCCCCGGGCGCTGCAACTCTCTAGGAGGTGATTTGAACTGGCCAGCGCATTCTACTAATTTGATTCCTTGTGATTTTTCCTATGGGGATATGAAATCCTTAGTTTACAAGGATTGTCCCAAGTACCTGCAAGCTCTCAAAAACAATGTATAAACCCAAATTGCCAAAATTCTAGTGGAAATGCTTCAAAGAATGTACAAACATTTAGAAGAGGGTTACTCTGTGTTTGGAGTGTGAGGAGCGCCATTTAGATGATACTTTGTTTAAAACGTTAAACTACTTACACTAAGAAATTCACGAAAGACGCATCCAGCAACTTAATTTCTCTTTTAAATACTAACTTTCACTCCCTATTCCCATCCCTTTCCCTTTCCTTCATAATTTGTTTTTTTAATGTAATATTTAAATATTTAATTTTCTGTTTTTGTTATTGATAAAGATCATTCTGCGAAAATCTGTAATTGGAGCTTTTTCAATCAACATGATGTATACTTATATGTTATTGTTTCTCTGTGGTTTTCCAAATAAAATAAAATAAAACTGTGTAAACTTAAATTTACATTATAATTAATCTACGTTTTATTTCATTTTAAAATCCATACGTCTGCTGTGAGCCCCCCTTCATAAAATACTACTAATATTAAGGCAGTAGGAAGCAAGACGCCAATAATTTGAGCGCTTAAACAAAACATGCGTAGCTTTTTTTCTGTTTTGAAATTTGTTTGTAACATCCTTCTTCCTAATGATGCGATGCAATACATACATAATAGAATAAATACAATTATTTCAGTATGAAAAATGCGATTATCATGCGCCTTTGTTTGAAAATCACATAAATATAATATTTCTATTACTATTATTATAGTGATTCCTCCAAGAATATTTCATTACATTGTAATTCGACAAAATGAACAAAAGCTGAAGAGAACATTGTACATAATAAATTCTTGATTTTCAAAACCTTTTATTTATTTAAAATTTCATGTACAATTACATAGTATAAGTGTACAAGGCAGGACTTGCTATGCCTTTTGTGTGTGCTTAAGGTAAATTGAGCAAGTGCACGGGTGTACAAACCTATAATACATTGTGAAAATTATATGGATCAATTATGAAGTGGTGAAGGCTTTAGGATTGTTATTTATGACACATATTTAATGTTTATCAATCGCAATTTGCAATAGTACATATAATAATAAAACAAATCTTTACGCACATAAAAATATCTGCATACTTATACATATTCAAATTCGCGATCACAGAGAGAGCATTAGACAAGTTATTCAATTTCTTGTGTGTATTTGAAAGATATTTTTTAGAAATTTAAACTTTATAAAATATTTAAATAATTCAGAACAAAAACATAATATTGGAATGCTTACTGCAAGAAGTGTGAATTTTTGGCTATGAATTCCACAACATCAGCAGACAGGACGTATCCACCCCCGAGTGCGTAAGGCAGATATCGATCACAAAGGAAGAATTCACTCTCAGCCCAGCGACCCTTTAGCTTCACTCGAGCTTTGCCAATGAAATATCCCCAGTACAATCCACTTACAATCTGACTGTGTTCCTGAAAAGTAAAAATTATTCCATCAATTCTTTGGCAATTTTTATTTCTTAATGACCATTTTATATTATTTGTGATTAGTGCAACAAAAATCTTTCCCGTTTTCTTTTCCCGGTAAATGTACATTTGTATGTATACAATCAAATGGTTTTTGCTAGTAAAATTTAATGTCTCTAGCATGTTATTTTGTCCATGTTATTAAATTTTGTCTTCTTATTTTATCTTCCTAGTTAATTTGTGTTAATGTTTTTCTCTTCTTAGTTACTGATTGTTTCTTAGTCCTTAAAATATAGCTTGATTAGAATGACAGTTCGTCACGTTAGAATCTGTATGAATCAAGTCTGATATGATTGTATGGGACTTGGTTCAAACAAATACTACCATGAAATGACGTCTAACGAGTGATTTAGTACATTAATAAACAAAAAACCATTAGTATCTGGAATGCTTCAAATATCAATCAATATATATGTATGTATTATATAAAATCAGCTTTAAAACCATTTAAAATTTAAAAAATTAAACAGTTTGACAGCTGTCATTCTAATCAAGCTATATTTAACAGACTATAGTTATTTTAGGTGCATAATAAAATTATGGAGCTTATTTATTGTAAATATTCAATAATTTTGTAATGCAACAATAAATGTCATTGTTATCTGTATATATGTAACTGGAACATTCACACCTGTGAATGTTCTGTATTTGTACAGAGAATAAATAAATGCCAGACTTACTAGAAACTGATTTAAACTTAAAAATAATAATTCATAATATAAACATGTTATCTTAATCAACCATTTTGAACAAGAATTCACTAGAAGGAACGTTTCCATACAAATTTTCTAAAAATGCTTATACACTTCCTAAGGTTAATTTTATAACACCTCTTATTATCAAATTCCACCCTCTAAAGACTCCAGTACAAACACAAAATGTGTGACGTAGATGTCTATTGATGTCATAGTAAGTGACGTAGTGGGTAACTAGACACGGTAGTATTTTTCAAGTATGGAATGTCACTTTTCTGAAATTCTTGTTTGAAGACCATTAAAAAGTAGCATTTATTTTCTGCAATAATAACTCCCAAATTTACCTTTTGAAACCTTCCAACTGATGCTGAATACATGACTGAGCTCTTTGAAGCCTGCAGTGCATTGTGTCTAATCAGCTTAAGCTCGTGTATCAAGAGATCAATGCGGACAAATGAATCATCATCGCATTTCAAAAGATACAGCAAGTTTGGATAGTTTTGATTGACCCATTTTATTGACTGCAGCAATTTTTCGCTCAAATTATTGTACTGATCTTTGAGTTGAGGCAATATCAAAAGGTCACCAAACTCCTGCTGTTCGTTTCTTAAATGTGTCCTAACTTTATCAGACACTGAATTTACACCCACAACAAAGTAATAAGAAAAGTTGATTTCTGGGCTGTCATCTGCCAGAGAAGATTTCTCATTACCATATATCAAAGACTTCAATCTAAGCCATGTATTCCTGATAGTTTTTCTCCTGTCGAAATTTGCTGGGTTAGAAATTATCAATGCAACATATTCAGCAACTTTGAAGGGACTCGATTCCGGGTTTCTCATTATTATTTGATCTCGTTCTGTATTACAGGAATCATAATTGGATAAGCTCAATGTAAGCATACATCCCAAAATAAATGAAAATACAGCTATCAAATACGTATTTCGGCGTTTCATTACTAAAACTTTATTTGGAAACTATTATGGGTACTACGAATATAAGTATTATGGATATATTATTATGAATTTGATATTTCACACATTATTTCAAATATTATATTATTACATGGAAAACCATGTAATAATTTACCATCAACAAGCGGTAAAAATCGATCGGCACCCAATCCAGACCCCAGACCTGATAACCAACAAAATATTGATTATAGTCTAAACAGGCTCATGTTATAACAATATACATTATCCACGATAACATTTCCATTTTTCTTGTATTATTTTAAGTAAAAACCAAATTTTCAAACTTCCATAACTCGTAAACGTCAAACTGAAAACTGAGAAACAAACGTCAATCGGTGCAAACGTCCATAGACATGTCCATGTCAGTTAAACCAGTGCTGCCAGATCCGAGAGACGGCTTCTCCCACCCGGTGCTGCCAATTTTCCCACTTTCGGCCAGAAATTCCCGTTTTCTCTCAAAAGACTTAAAAACGTTCATTTTGAAGAAAAAAATGTTATTCCCGTTTTCTTCCAAAAGACTTAAAAACGTTCATTTTGAAGGGAACAAAAAATGTTATCTAAAAAAAATTTAGTCATTGTGTGTGTGGGGAAGACTCAGGAGACATTAGTGGCCGTATTAAGTGCGTGAAAACGCATAAAAAAACACAGTCAGATGCTACGTTGCCAAGGTTGGTAGCATGTTTCAACGTTATGGCGTGGCGCCCAGGTTTGAAATATTAAAAACATAAAATAGGTCATATTACCCTAACAGAGCGGGCTTTTATTTAATAAAAATTAGAGTAACATCTTTAAGTCACAGGAACATTGAAACATTGGAAATTAGTAAGGAGACTAGAAAAAATAAAAGGCGACTAGTTTGTAAAATCATATGGTAATCTTACCAATTAAATTCAAATCAAGACTAGGCGAAACACTATAAACTAGGGTTTCTTCTTGTACATTTCTTTGTTGTGCTTCATTAAATGGGTTTTAGTTACACTGAACTTACCTTCCGTCTACCAGGATGGACAACTTCTCCGGTCGAAAACAAATAAAAGCCATGTATTTGGACGGAAAATGGCGAAATTCACATAAATTATGTCCACAAGTGCGAAAATTCCCGTTTTTTCTCCTCTTTTTCGGAATCTTTCCCCGTTTTTTTTTCCCGTTTCTCAAAATTTGGCCCAAAAATTCCCGGAAAGTGGGAAAATTCCCTCCGTCTGGCAGCACTAAGTCAAACGCATAGATATGTCAACAAAACCAGAGACTAGCAACCATAAAGCTACGTACAAACTTGGCCGTTGTACGCCATCGCTGGCTTTTAATTCTTCTACATATCTCTTTCTATCACACTGATATTTTATCGGAAGTACTTTCTTTACCCCCTCTACTTACGATGGCTTGTGGTGGCTTTCGTATGATAAGGCAGCTTAAAAAATAAAAATATTTAGGCACAGACAACTACTAAGGATACTGTTTAGTGCAGTGCAAACTTAATTATGAAACATCACTCTGTTAAATAATGTATGAACATAAAATTAAAATAAGCGAACACTAAAAAAAAAAAACAATTTATAATAATTACTATAAAAACATAGTGTTTTGTCAAACTGTCATTTTCAGACTGAAATGTTCATAAAATAAAAGAATATTTTTGGCCTTTTTATCATACAATTTTTTCGATAGCTGTACTTCAATTTTTTTTTTTTTTTTATGTATTTACACCCCCATTCCGACTATTTTCAGTATAGGTTTATGCGGTGGCTCAGAATCGCGCTATCGAGTGCTTTCTTTTCCACTGTTTCAAAAACTGAAATAAACCACAATTTTACATCATTATTTCATAATCATTTAAACAAAGGTGGAGCATATGGATTCCTCATACTTCCAACTTCCACCAAACTGAGAAATCTTTATTTTTAGGATACAGAATGTCCGCCAGTTTTAAACATTTTGATAAGCAATGTCACCATTCAATATTCGCTCCCTATTTGGTGCATATGGACACCGCATACTTATAAACGCAAACATTTTTGGCTTTAGGCATGATGTATTGCTCCAGAGGCTAGAGTGTTCCTCTAGCCGATCCGATAATTATATTAGTTCTTTTGTAAAAATAATCGGTTGAGGAAACAGTCGGTTTTCCAGTACTTATTCACTAATCGTTACAACGCTAGTCAACCACTAAATAGGCACTGAGACCCGTGACTGACCCTGAACCTCTTGTCTGTGGATGTGACGTATATACTGTCACTGTCAAAGGCATAGCTGTCAAAATCTTTAATAATATCTTTGTCCCGAATCGAATCCGAACCATCCGAACCGAATATTATTTTTCAGAACAGAACAGAACTTATCGCTGTCATTACAACATTAATTTTATAAATTAATGTTAAGTATCATGTGAACAAAACAATGTGGATTGGTATATATGGCAGTGGTTTAATACATTGTGAGAGTATGTTATTATTAATGTTGTTAGTGTTTATGTTATATGTAAATAAATGTGTAACTTATGATTGTAAACTTGCTGAAAGTATCTTCGAGTCGATCGTCCTCGATTTTTACGTTTTACGTTTACTTTTAATCAAAAAGATAATGTGTAAATTTATTTACATGAAATAGTACACAAATAATTATGATCAATATTGTGCGCAATGTTCGTGACCTGCTAACAAAACGGAAAATTTATGCCAAACGCATTATCACAGGAGAGTAAAAGCACATGAGAGGACGCGTGGTAACGTGGCCTGCTGCCGCTTCTTCATACAATCGTAGTCCTCGATTTTCTGCCTGGAAATTAACACTAGAGCAATGATTTTTTCACTTGTTTTAGATATCGAGCAGAAGTGTGTTTGTAAGAAAATAAGACAATACAAACACTCTTCTGGTAGATATCTGCAACATAAAAAATTATTTGCTCCATAGTTGGACCACAAACAAATTACTGTTCCCAAATGTCGTTACTGAAAGGAAGAAGGGCGCGGGTAGAGAGCATCTTATTGCAAGTCTTACATAGAAAAAGAAGTGGTCAGTTTATCCATTTGAAACCGAGTTGTGGTCTAGTGGTAGATTCGAGGATTCCGGATTAGAATCTCTAGGTTCGAATCCCACTCCACCACAACTTGTTTCCTGCTTTCTGGCACAGTTATTTCCGACTATTTGAAAGCAGCCCGAAATTGAAATATTTGAGTATATAATAAGAGCTCAAATGTTTCTTCAACATCAGTTTTATATGAAATCTGTGACATATGTCATTTTTAAACTTTTTTACACCGTATAGACTGACTCCTGAAATTGCACTGTTTAGAACAAAACCTGAACAATTATATCATGCTTTTTTACTGATCGGTAACAGATAACAGTAATGGTTATATGTCTTTTGCTTTATTTTCTGCAAGCCTATTGTTATTTTTGTGTACATACTAGTGCGTACAAATAATAAATAGTAATTTTCAATTCCACCGTACCTCATTTTGAAATATATTTACTCAGTGCAGGAATAATTTAGTTCACAAGGATTGCTGCTAATATTGTATTTTCTATTGAAAGTGATTTCGTTTTTGCAGGCAGTTTACAAATAAAAATCTCTCAGAATGCTCGCCTACAATAAGTCCTTTATAACAAAGACTATTCTGGCTTTGGCAACATGGATTACATCACTCTACTTGTATTGGCAACTGACATCGTCACATGATAAAGGTTTGTCTACTTCTAGGCTGCTGAAGTCTTACCTTTATCGTTCCATGATCTGTTGATTCCAATACAATATTGTTAACATTATTTTATTTTAGCTGCTGTCAGTGTCAAAACATTCAATGTACAGTTTTGAAGGAGTGTCGCTAAAAAGAGGTAGATAGCTATTTTTATAATCAAATCAGATGAATTCTGAAGAAAAATTCATTCATTTCAACTGTAATTTTTGTTCATTCAATATGTTTTATGGTTTAACTTAGCTAAATAAATATTAACCCACAGTTATTTATGTACTTAGATACATATATTTAGAATGTATTTTTCTTATTATAGTAAATGGTTATAATTGTTGTTTTTAGAAAGCTTTCTACCGTTTAATTCAATAATCCGTAACTCGGAGAAGAAAACGATATTCAATAAGAAAAATATCTTTGGTTTGGATTTTAAAAAGCTGGACGGTGGGGAGATTTCGGATGGAACCAATGACGTTGGTATGTTTTTTTTAGTTTTTATTTTCTTAGCTAGTGCGAGGTAAATGTATCACAGTTTGACCGTGTGTTATTGGACTTTTCAAAATATCACTTTTTTCTTTTGGAAATTTTAATCATAAATTGACTAATTTAACTGAATAAAATATTTTACTATATTTATTTAAATTTGGTCTTAATACGTAATCATTATGAAAAATATAATGTAGGTTAATATTTCATTTATGTTTGCTTGTTCCAAATAGATGGTAACTTTGGATTGATAAAAACCGACGCTGATAGAACATTGCGCGATGAAGGGTACAAAACATATGCATTCAATATTCTGGCATCACAACGAATCAAGTTGAACAGAGATATTCCAGACACACGTAATGAATTGTAAGTACAATAGTCATTTAGCAAACTCCTACAACTTAAAAAAAAATTAAAGATTTCAAAATGATTTATGTTTATTTACAGATGTAATAATGTAATATATCCTGAAAAGCTACCAAGTGTATCAATAATAATATGCTTTTACAATGAACATTTTCACACGCTTATAAGGTCTGTGCACTCCATTTTGGATCGGACACCCAGACATTTACTGGAAGAAATCGTCCTGGTTGATGATTATAGTGACATAAAATATTTATACGAAAATGTTTCCAACTATATTTCAAATTTGAGAACAGAGTTTCATGGTAATTCCATCGATGGTGATGCTTATACTCCGATTCCCATAAAGCTTTTAAAAACTGATAGGAGAGAAGGACTTATTCGCGCACGGTTATTTGGTGCTGAGAATGCTAATGCGGAGGTTAGTAATTGTATGGAATTTATCCCATGCAACATGAATTATCCAGAGTATTTTTAACTTTGAGTGCACTATATTGTATTGACTTAAGAGAAGATAACTAACCACGAAATAATCATTTACAAAAGAATCATTCTCAAACAAAAGGTATTTACACATTTTGTGCAAAAGATATTGCTACAATGAATTCTGTAAGGAATTTAGGTTTAGTTTTTAGATCTTATTAAAATATTTAATCTGCATTAATTTTGTACTATTTTGGTTCCAAGTAACCTCCCTTAATAGTAATCTAAGTAAAATACTTGTATTTTATAAAGAATATATTTGAGTGTTGTATATTTCTTGTAGGTTATAGTGTTTTTGGATTCCCACATTGAAGTAAATGTCAAGTGGCTGGAACCTCTGCTCCACAGATTGTCAGAAGATGACCACAACCGAGTGGTGATTCCCATTATAGATGTAATCAATGCTGATACCTTCGAGTACACTTCCAGTCCTCTGGTGCGTGGTGGATTCAACTGGGGTCTTCATTTCAAGTGGGATAATATTCCCAAAGAAATGTTAAATAGTGAGAACTTCATTACTTCACCAAACAAACTTAAAGTATTTCTTAGCTCTACTTGTTAAACATATTTCTTTATATATTTCCAGCGAAAGGTGATTTTATAAAGCCAATGAAAACTCCAACAATGGCTGGTGGATTGTTTGCTATGTACAAGACATATTTTAATTCTATGGGAAAATATGATCCAGGAATGGATACATGGGGCGGAGAGAATATTGAAATGTCTTTTAGAGTAAGTTCCTTGAATTTTATATTTATACTTTTAAAGAGGCTTTATAAAGCTCTTACATAGGCATAATTTTGTCTGACATTAGCCACAGTTGTTTTAGCCATTCTGGACTGAGGAGCCAAGTCTGAATCTGTTAATTCGTTAATTGAACTCAGCAGTTTGTCCGTAATGACTGACGGCCATCTCAAACGCTCGTCATCATGGGTGTTTTCTCTTCCCAAGTTGAAACTACGACACCAGCGACGAATAGACAACTCATCCATAACATTGTTTTCATGCACCTCCCTTAATTGACGATAAATGTCGCAAGATCGCACATATCTTGCTTGGAGAAATCTAATCATAGCCCTAACTTCACAACTGGTGGCGTTCTCGATTTTTTCGAACATTATAATCACTCACAGAAACAACACAGTCAATACCAGCAATACGTAACTTTGCACATAGACAACTGAACATGTTAGTACGTCTTCGGCGGCTACTCTATTCGTCAGCGCTCTGCATGGCTCAAACGGGTACTACCTTTCACGGATACATATGCTGTGGAATATTAAGAATAGTATGTGGTTTAACAGAATATACTCTTAGATAGGTTTTATCTATAGTTATGTTGTATAATCAAAGAGACCACGAGCTGCTGCGTACTGTCCGCCCTCACATCTGCCTGTTTTCACTTGATGTGCACCTAGCGCCATCTAGTGTCCTATACCACATTTATATATTGCAATGTTTTACAATGAATTGTGTGTATCAATAAATTAAATAATTAGGTATACCACCAAGTAAATACTTCTTTTGAAATAAATTTTACCTTCTTGATAAAATTGATTCTAAAGCCCACTTTATACGGGACAGTTTACTGTGCAGTTTCTTGTTCAGAAAACTACACAGTTTCTTGTACCATTTTCTGACCAATAAAAACTGCGCGTCGTGTGAATTTTACCTTTACACGGCACAGTTTACTGTCTGTAGGCATGCGCAAAACGCGACAGTCGGACCATATAATACACAGTCTGACTGCCATAAATGTTGCCATACTAATAATCTCTATCGTCGCCTATCTTATTGATTTTTTACAGATCTATCGATTTTGTGGAGATTTATCGAATCTCCTGAAAATGTACAACCGATTTACCGATTTTGGAGTCGTTTTAATTTTAAAGCATTTATTTTAAGCAATTATAAGCGCAGATAAATTGAACATATTATGAATAACTTTAGGAACTTCTACCGATTTTACAATTTGGCAACATAACTCATCTGTCAAATAGTCGTTGTTCGATATTTTGAATTTCGATCTAGGATTTCAGTTCATATTATTTATTACATTATATTCATATTCGCCATAGTAAAAGTATACAAAAGTTTATTTGTAATATTACCGATACTATTGAATATTATACGTATTATACTGTAGTAATCGTCGCGGGTGATGCGCGCGCCGAAACTGTTGTGAAAAAATGTGTGGAATTAGCGCACAGTGAGAATCTGACACTAGCACACAGTTTTTCATCCAGTTTTAGCTTTATATGGGACAGTTTTCAGACTGCACAGGAAACTGTGTAGTAAACTGTTCCGTATATAGTGGCCTTAAGGTATTAATGCATCTGACAATCAACATTGTCAGTTTGAAGATGGATCGATATACCAAAAACCGGTAAATGGATGATTTTATAATATGTTTAGTAATAATATTATCAACACATCTTCAGATCTGGATGTGCGGTGGGGAACTGGAGATCATCCCTTGCAGTCGAGTTGGCCATGTTTTCAGGAAGAGACGACCCTACGGATCTACTGACGGCACTGACTCCATGCTCCATAACTCCTTGCGCCTGGCTCATGTGTGGATGGACTCTTATGTGGTATGATTCTCTCTTTCACCATTTTGCCCCTCTACTAGGGTGTGATGTGTACGTATCTAATATTTGTAACCTCTATATATGTAAAGCGATTACAACAAAATTATGTACAAATGGCATAATGCCTTATTTTGCGATAGATTTCTTGTAACATTGTATACATGTTCGCTTGTTTATATTGAAATTAATTTGCTGGCGATGAAGATGGTGATCTAAGTCAGGGGCGTGCTCTCCCTACTAAGCGAATATATTGATTTTTGTGAAATTATTACCAACTTTAAGTAGTCATAAATTAAAAATATTTATCAACTTTTAGTTCTTATACAACTAAAAAATTTCGAATTTTCTCGAGAATTACACCATATTCTTATTCATTTGAGAGACACAAAATATAACAATTATTTTACATATTTTTATATAATCATAATAATATTTTTACAAATACCTAATAATGTAATAATTAATAATCGTTTTATATGTATTTAGGCATATACTTGTGTTGTATTGCTTGCAATAAAATGTATGTTTGTATTTTATTTACTAACAGTAATATAAAATACATAATATTTTTATGGTTGTTTAATTATTAATTATTAATTTACTGAAGACATGACTTGTTTATGTACTGGTATAATCGCTCAACCATTTTTAAATATCACCGCACGCTCCTGATCTAATTATATATATATGGATAGTAAATCGACTGTTTAATGTCAAACACGTTACCTGATCTAAAGAAAATACATTTTTGTACTAACCAAAGTAAAACGACTTTTAATGTCAAACGACGTTACCTATCTACATGAAAATTGGTATACATTTTTTAGGAGTACTAACCAAAGTCATACTTACACCATATTTTAATTTCCAAATCTCAATATGGTTGATGTTTGCTGAATTTAAACTACCTACAATAATACAATATTGGTATACAATAAAAATTTTTTGTTGCGATTTTTGAAAAGATAGAAAAATAATTTTTGTTATATGTAGAAATAACGTTGATTCAATTGACAGCTCTTTTTAAGTAGATCTTCAGGATATATGTATAGTATACATATTTTTATTTAATGCTGCTTATGGAAAAATACAAAAATATTTTACATTCAACAACATTTTGAATGTGTACAAATACTTGTATACAAATTACTGGATTATACCCATGCTGGGCTGATATCAGATATGATTGATATCCCAACAGAGACAGAGAAACTCTGGAAACGAATGTGGGTTATCTAGGCGTTTACAGGGCTTATGACCTGTTAAGTGGCCACTTGATGTACTACAACATTCCCCATATTTGGTTAATTTGTCATATATGGTTATCAGATGATGGGCGGAATGGGGAATGTTGTAGTACATCAAGTGGCCACTTAACCCAGCCAATGACAGGCCCTGTAAACGCCTAGATAACCCACATTCGTTTCCAGAGTTTCTCTGTCTCTGTTGGGATATCAAAAATATCTAATATTTTAAATGTCTATAATATTATGATGTCGCTTGGTAACTTTTTCCTTTCCACCGTCAATGTGTATTTTGCGTACCTACGAAGTATTGCATATTTTATCTCATCTTACATACACAGCTTCAAGTTCTTTTACAAAATACAACTATATCTTTCATTCAATTGTGTATGTTTTTCTTCAGCTTACCAAATATTTTTTATGTAAAAAAAGTGAGAGTTAGCAAGATAAAATGTGCTTTAAAATACTTTCCTTTTCACACTGAAAATTTTATACCAGTACTTGTATTTTTATTTTTCATCAACTTTGAAATTCATCAATAATTATTAATGTAAAAAATCACAAATAGTTTATTGTGTATATTTTCATTGTTTACAGGATAACTATTTAAAGAGAGCTCCGTCGGCAAACAATATAGATTTTGGAGATATATCTGACCGTATCCTGTTAAGGAAATCCCTGAATTGTAAATCATTCCAGTGGTATTTAGACAATGTGTATCCCCAGTTGGTTTTGGACACTGACTCGGTCGCTAAGGTTAATGAAAAGTTGAATTCAATGTCAGACCCGTTTAGAAACAAATTTCAACCTTGGCACTCTAGAAAACGCAATTACACTGACAGTTACCAATTGAGACTATCTGGGTCTAATTTCTGCATACAATCGATCAAGGATATCAAATCTAAAGGAAGTGGACTTATGTTAGCAAATTGTTTGCGTATTCCTAATCAGGTAATTCAGTTTCTATGAATCTATGTTGTGATTGAAAAGTCGTTTTAACGTGAATTATTCTCATATGGTAGAGTTAAAGTAATATATTCTCAAAGGTTGAAAAATTTGGATTATCCCTTTCAAATTGCTTTGTATATATCGCACCTTCAGGACGAAAACTACCTAATTCAAAATACCAATTTTTCGGAAATTCTCAGTAGAAGCAAGTAAACACCATCGTATTTGTTCATATCGATTTCTTCTTATTTTTTATAAAAAATTATGTACCTTTCTGTGTTAAAATAAAGTATAAAATAAATAGTAAATTACGTATAATGTTCTTTTTTCAGTCCTTTATTGATGATATATCATTACAACCTGGTTTTGAATTAGGTCGTTTTTGTCCTAAAGGTGCGATATATTACTTGAACACAGATAACTAAATAAGATTTCTCTTGTATTACATGAAAAAATTATGTTTATATATTTACTTTACATTTGTATATTATATGTATGTTATCTTGATATTTATTTATATGTGATACCTTGGACTGGTACTGAAGGGTAATACTGATAATCCTACCTTCATGTAATAAAATGATCAAGATACACTGCACTTGGTGTACCAATGCAGTGCCCTATGCACCATTGGGTGTGGATAAGGGAAAGTAGTAGTAGTAGTAGTGATCTTGATAAATGAGGGTTGTTTTTCTTTGTTACGTTTTGGATAGAGTTTGCAGCGTCTTATTGATGAAATTTACTATCTGTTCTTAGATGTGGTATGAGACCATTCTCCGTGAGCTGGTACTCGGCAAGATGCTGTGTCTAGAAGCTTCCTCTGGTGGCAATGGAAAAGTTCTTCTCTCCAAATGTCACGAGATGGCGTTTCTTTTAAACTGAGACGATCAAATATCTCGAAAAATAGCCACTCTACGGAAAAAATGTCCCATAATCAAAATTTAATCATACCGCGGGGGAAATACATAAGAGTTAAAATTAGTAGCCCTCACCCCTCCATGTAGGTGGGGCGGGGGGTAACTTTGAAACTAAGATAGGAACACCTATTTTTTATTGCAGATTCGGATTCTACGGCTAAAAATACGTAGGATTTGACTGAAACATTTTGTTCGGTTCATGATTGTTTTATTGCAGATTCGGATTCTACGGCTAAAAATACGTAGTTCAATTTTTTCAATTTCTTCTTTTAGAACACACGCATTCGATTCTGCAATACGTTTGAAAAAAAAACATCACGTTTTCATTGGAAATACTCGAAATTCGTCATCAAAACAATTTATTAATGTAAATGGCAGGTCAAATGTGATTTACAAAACTGAATTTCGTCGATTACAACGCCATCTATCATGAACCGAACAAAATGTTTCAGTCAAATCCTACGTATTTTTAGCCGTAGAATCCGAATCTGCAATAAAAAATAGGTGTTCCTATCTTAGTTTCAAAGTTACCCCCCGCCCCACCTACATGGAGGGGTGAGGGCTACTAATTTTTAACAGTAATGTATTTCCCCCGCGGTATGATTAAATTTTGATTATGGTCATTTTTTTTCCGTAGAGTGGCTATTTTTCGAGATATTTGATCGTCTCAGTTTAAAAGAAACACCCGGTATATAGAAATATAGAAATATTATAGAAATATATTATAAAAGTTATCAATGTGCCGTGTTATCTAAATAATACCAGCTTAAATTGTAAGAAAAATATCAAGTTATTTATTTATTTACAGGAAAACCAACAGTCAAATATAATCATTAAAATAACATAAAAAGAAAACAGAGTTGACCAATTACAGGTTCTCACAGGTAGTAACAACAAAGATTAAAAAAAAAGAAAAATATTCTTATTGTAAGATTATTCTAGAAAAAATTATAAGAAAAAAAGAAAAAAAAAATGCTAACTCAACAAGTGTGATTTCATTCGGATAGCAAACGCCGCACATCACCATGGTTATTCTTAAATAAATCTTTATTCGATGTTTTAGATAATTTATTGAAGTTATTGGAGGCTAGCCATTTATAAGAATTTTTTCTGTAGTTAGTGTGTACCAGAGGGGTATGAAGAATAGGGTTGTTACGAAGGGTTTTACGGGGAATATTTATGGAAAGTTTAGATAGTAGTTCTGGGGAGTCTATTGCTCCAGAGGCTATTTTTGATAGAAAAACTATATCGGCTATTTCACGACGCTTTATTAAAGATAGTAGGTGATGTTCTTTGCATATTTGAGGATATCAGTCAGTATTATATTCGAGTTTTAAGTGATAACACATGTACCTGACAAACCTCTTTTGTATATTTTCGAGACGCGATATGTGAATATTGTATACGGGATTCCATATTTGTGATGCATATTCTAAATTACTTCGTACAAACGTACAGTATAGGATTTTTAGTGTCTTTGCCTTGGACAAAATCTATGGAAAGAGACAGTTTTGCGAAGTTCTGAAAAAGTCTCAATGGAGAGGATATGGAAGAGAAGGGATCAATTGAGGAGAGTTTAGGGAAAAAAGAAGGAAGGGTACAGAATACATGCATGCATCTAACACTATCATCCTATCTGACAGGCACTATTTCACACGTCCCCTGAAATACCACAAATACCAATTCAGTCCATGTCCTTTCACCACCTATTGTTCTACTCATGTAATCTCTACTTCTATCTTTTTGATCCTGGTACTAAAGGCTCCGTTTACTCATAGTCCATCATTATAATCTATGTATGTAAATTAACTTAAATTTTTTAAATATTTTGTATTAATATCTGTTAGAGGCTAGCAAAAATCTCTATCGTTTGATCTGGCCTTTTTATTGTACAGCGCTCTTGAGGCGATTTCTCGCAAAAATACCACTTTATAAATTATCCAGAAATAAATAAACAACTAATGGAACATGTGTTTTAAATCATATTAAATATAATATTTCTTTTTTTTTCTAGAACGGCTCTCCAATCTACAACTCAGCCGCGGGAACATGTCTGGGAGTAAATGAGAAACTCAGTGGCTCTCCAGTGGTCATGCAGATCTGCTCTAGTACTAATCTTAACTCCTGGGATTTCGTGAAAAGCATCAATTGATAAAACAGTAGGTTAAATTTATAAAATAAGAAACTATTTAAACTCAAAAAAATTAATACGATCAACGGTACAGGTTTAAACATGATGATGTTCTTTTGTTTAAAATTTCAACACTTTCCCCAAACAACTTTTGTTGACGCTTTTAGGTTAGTTATTTTCAGTTACGACCATCTCTTTTTTGATCAAAACATCTTTACACGATTTATAAAAATCTAGTAGGTCTTTTAGATAGGTATAGATTTTCAAAATATTTTCTCCGCAATTTTGTTTGAACAAATAACTAACTAACTAACTAACCATCACGCCATTTCACCGTAGGGGTAGGCAGAAAGGTTAGAACACCATACCACTCTGTCCTGACATACTTCCTTTGCTTCCTTTACATTCATACATCTTCTGATGCACATATGCCGATTATTCCGACTTTTCACACGTCCACTTTCAAGTACTTGTCGTACTTGGTCATGCCATGTCTTTCTCGGCCTTCCTTGGCTTCTACATCCAGGCACACCTTGCATTTAAACTTCTTTTGGCCGTTCTTTCATCACTCATTCGCTCCACATGACCAAACTATCGTAAAAGCCCTTTCTCAATTTTGTCGATTATGCTTATCTCAGCCTTACACTCTGCTCTAATTTCGACATTTGTACACCTATCATACATAATCATAGTCTTACCACACATTCGCCTGAGAGATCGCATTTCAACAGCATTTAGTGTACTTTCATCTTTCTTTTTCTCAACACCACGCTTCACTACCATTCATAAGGGTTGGTACTAGAACTCCGTTGTGTACTGCCAATTTTGCTTCTTTCGATAAGTTCTTATTTGCAACTATCGATTTTAAGGCACCATAAACTCCGTTTCCGGAACTAACCCTTCTTTCAATGTCCTTATCCACATTTCCGTCTCCTGTAAACATACTTCCCAAATATACAAATTCTTCAACCTGCTTTAATCTGTCTCCATTTAATATTACATACGGTCATATTCACATTTCTTTCAAAAACCATCACATTTGACTTTTCCACATTCATTAACAAATCACTCTCCTTGCACACATCGTAAACCTTTGTGACCAAGGACTGCAGCTCTTCTTCGCTATCAGCAAGAAGCACTGCGTCATCAGCGTACAACTGGCAACTGATAGTTAATAGTTAACACCCATACTTTTCCATTCTTTCATGCACTTATCCATGTATAAGTTAAACAACCATGGTGACATCACACATCCCTGTTTAACTCCTTTGGGGATGTCAAACCACAATGTGAATGACCCATTTATCCTGACACACGCTGCACTATCCTTATACAAGGATGCAATAGCGCAGATCAGGTTGCTGCTCACTCCATACTCCGATAAAAACCGTCCATAAAATTTTCCTATCAACTCGATCAAATTCTTTTTGCAAGTCTACAAAAGCGCAGAAAAGCTTTTGATTTTTCGCCAAAAACTTCTCCGTCATATTGCGTAATGCAAAATATTTGATCCACACATCCTCTACCATTCATAAATCCACTCTGCACATCTTGCTCCAGAACCTGCTTTGGCCAGATAGCAGCTAGTTTTATTTGATTTTATATTTAAATTAAAAATATTTTATAAAATAGGAGTGGCGGTAGATGGGACATTCCACTTTTCAGATCAGTTGATATTAAAGTAATAAGTTTTATTAATATTTTTATGATAGTCAAGGTTATTCCAGCTCAGGTGATTCCAGCAACCATCGGGTTTATTATATTTACAACCAGAAAAACTGGAAAAAACTCGATTTATGTAATAACAAGAAAACAGTGGGTTCTGATGCAAACCCTTATAGAAAATTTTGGATGTTTAATATTTGTAGTACTGAAATGATATTTCAAGAGATACTATCTAACGTTTGTGAGACAAATTATAAGAATAATTAGCAATAGGTGTGTACACAATGGTTGTGTCCTGAACTAATATTAATGATAATATCCTTAAGTAGTAAATATTATGTAAAAAGAATGATCAATTTTTTTTACTTGAGATTATTAGCCATAGACATATCTGTTTACATTTTACTATAACCCATTAAAGATTCAGACATAATTTATTGTTTTCAACAACATTTTGAATGTGTACAAATACTTGTAGACAAATTACTGGATTATACCCATGCTGGGCTAAAATCAGATATTATTGATATCCCAACAGAGACAGAGAAACTCTGGAAACGAATGTGGATTATCTAGGCGTTTACTGGTTAAAATATAAAGCAAATAAAAATGGGAGAGACATCATCAGGCGTCTTCTAGTAAGTAATTAAGTTCAGATGAACCTTACCTACTCCAATAAAGGTTGATTGCCAAAAATGCTTAACAATCTTCTCAACAGATGTCACCAGTGAGAAATTCACTTGTAATGGGATATTACGAATGCGAGTTCAATATGTAATACATCAAGTGGCCACTTAACCCAGCCAATGACAGGTCATAAGCCCTGTAAACGCCTAGATAATCCACATTCGTTTCCAGAGTTTCTCTGTCTCTGCTGGGATATCAATAATATCTGATAATTGTTTTCATTTGATTTATTTTACATCATTCCAAAGCGTAATATTTTGCTCATCCGATTATGATCATAATCATATATTATGTTTATTGAATTAATATAAGAAAGTAATGTTTTATCAATAAAAAAAATTCTTGCGTGTTTTGAAACATTTTATCTGTATGTAAGAATATAAAACATGCTGTGTTATTGAAATTCACAACATATTTTAAAGAACGTTTAAATATTGTAATTCATATATGAGAGTTGCATTTTGTATGTATATTAAAAATGTTGTATGACATGCACAATATTATAAATTATTTAATATTAATAATTTTATCAATTTAATAAAATAGTTGTCAATTAAATTTGTATAGCAATATTCTTTTTATGTTTTTCTTTTAATTGTGAATTTAAATCTTATTAAGTACACCTCCAATACTTTTATCCCTAATGATGTGATTTTTATAAGGAAGTCACTATTCTATAATTAGCAATATTTTTAGCAATATTTAGAAAATATTATTTGTGAAATAGAAACATAAAATCAATGAACTTTTCAATATAGAAACAGTTTTGCAGTCTTTGAGTTATTCATCTATAATAATATGTATATTTCGCACCTTCGCTTCGGTAAGACAAGGCCACAATAATTGTGCCCAATAATTATTATTGCAATTTTTCAGTAGATACATTTTAAGATTTTTGAAGAATAATATTGTGTTATTCTGGCTATATTGATTATAAATAATATATTTTTTTCGTGATATATGCCTGAATTATTTGTGTATTTAGGTATGTTCTTTACAGGAGTTCTTATACTTATCATAGCATAAGTCCTGCACAAAATGTGACTTTGTCCTTCCAGAACACAACTTCGTGCGCGGACGTGAATGGCCGCAAAAGACCAATGAGATTTTGACGCGCCAATATATTTAAAAAAACGCACTAATGAGACAAAGGCACCATCGCATCGCCCTCTGGCAAAATGAGACTGAACCTAATGAGTGACTATGTTCCTCTAGATGTCTAGATAAAGGGATGTTTTTAAAATACATTGGCATACTCATTTTTTGAATTTTTAACGACTATGCCCTTGTCTTACTGAAGGTGCGATTTGTTCTTTTCTATCCTTAAGTCCAATAATTACAGTAATGCAAAGGGTTAATACCTACGCGAAATATGTGCAATTAATAGCAATTTTTTTATAAGCAACAATTTAATTAATTATTGTTATCTGTAGTACCTATGCTTTAATAAAATTTGTACATTTTTATATATTGCAATATTTTGATTACTAAGATTGTGTTATGCAATAATTGTATGTTCCAATGCATATCTCGTAATTATTTTAGAGAAGATTTTTCGAATTTGAAACTTATATCAAATGTTAAAAAAAAATACGTGTGTACTCCTCTGTAAACATGGGCTTTGCTCTGTTAGAGAAGAAGCAATTTTAGTTCTAAAATAATTTTTATTTTAGTTCATAATATTTTTACAGCAATTATAAATCAATATCCTCTTTATTAGTATAACATGTTTAGTAAAGTCCTCTTTATTAGTATAACATGTTTAGTAAAGTCCTCCTTACTAGGATAATCTGTTTGGAAAAGAACTGTACAGATAGTATATTTCAGGTTTTTTAAAACAATTTTATGATAACATGGCGTTTAGATATTTATAAAGGCTATATTAATAATATTTTGTATCTGCATGAAATCACACGGACATATTGTTTTATAATATTTATTCACGTATATACATTAGCACCTAATAATCTCATATTAAGTAAGTACCTACTTTTAAAAATCTCAATCTCCAAAAAAATCTCATTTGGTGGTAATAACCTCTATTTCACAGTGAATGGATTTTTTATAATTAGAAACAATTTTGTATTACGTTATTATAATAGTTTTAAAAATGTATAGGCAGACAAATAAACTTATAAAAAATTTAATGCCTACTACCTAGGTATTACCTACATCGATTTATTTCTGTATGATTTATAAAGCGCCATTTTTGCGAGAAGTCGCCTCAAGAGCACCTACCATTATTGTCGTGTCTCCTCCTCTTTGCCACAAGATATACAAGTTTTGATAACATGAATATCCTTGAAAACGCTATAAATATTTAAAGTATATTTTTACAATTCCAACGATATAAAACATAATGGTCAAAAATTTTGTTTTCATTTATAAATTTATGTTTTAAAAACATGAAATTACGAGTGACTTTTAACGCCCGTTATTGGCTAATGACGTCATACCCGTCCACCGTGGAAGGCGTGAAATTCATTCCGTAGTGAGCGCCTATATTGCTGTGACGTCACACCGCATGCGCGCTAAATGGAGGATTTTGCGAGCGATTTGAAAAAGCGCTATTTCAAACCGCGCTAAAAAATTCATATGACACCGTAAATTTTTTTTAAAAATTCCCCCCTGATATGGTAATTTTTCAATAATTTTTTTGAAATAAAAAATAAAAAATCGGGAAGGACCAATTCACAAGCTCAAGATTAAAAAGTAACGTTACACATTCGAACCCAAATATGATGTAGATTCACCAGTTTTCGTAGTTGTACTACGAATTTTGTTACACCGTGTATAATATATATTATGTAATGAGTTTAATAAGCACCTACCTACCTAAATAGGTAGGTGCATATATAGGTACATATACTATCTACTTATTAAGTTCTTTCATGTAACATGCAATAGATAGGTACCTACCAGTGGCGGTCCGTCCATGCATGCGGAGCATGCCCATACTATCGGAAAACTATGTACCTACTGGTACAATAAAATAAATAAATATTTTAATTCTGGATTATTTACGTAATTACAAAATGTAATAGACGTAGAAAACGGAAAAACTGTGAACATTTTTTTTCATTTATAATTTTCATAATTTAAATTCTGCTGAAATACATGTTTCACGGCTTTTATTTTTGTCAATTTACATTTTTACTGTCAAGATGGGGTTCCACAAAAAAGTGACCAATAACACAGGCCAACACACATTTTGGTGCCTGCGATTTTTTAACTGTTCCTGAGTAATTTTTGGATGCAGAATGTAAAAAAGTTCTCAGATTTTGTCTATCAGATCTAGTTTTTTGAGATTTAAAAAAAAATTGTGTATATAATTTACGTTATAACTGTTATAATATATTTAAAAAAAAATATTTTTTTTTTTATCTTGATTTATCTTGATCTCCTAAATGAACGCCAAAATAGGCAAGATAAGCTCTTTTCACAAAGTCAGAAATCGTTTTTCTGCTCTCTTTCAAAGTGTATTCACCACACACATAACAAAAAACATCGGGATGATTTACACAGGTACGTCTGCTTGTGGATGCCATTGTTTCAGTTTAGTGTCTTGATACTACAAAACTACCAAAATTTACACAAAATGATAGCACAACTTTACTTGGGAAAACTCAGTAATATACTAAATCAAGTACAGCCAAGCAGGTATAGAAGGATCGGGTCATAGGCAATTACAGGTATAAAAGTAATTAAGAGCATTGTATTGAGTAGTTCCTAGTATAGGAACATTTGGTCAGGGACAATTCCAGGTATCCATTTGGCTAATTAGATTCTGGGAAATTTCTATTTTGACGATTAAGTACATATTTTTATCTCTTTATTTGTTTGTCCTTTATCAGAAAAAACTATATCATTTAACCTGTAACGTGTATCTCAAAAACTAGAGCTGATAGAAAAAATCTGGTGGCATTTTTGGAATCAGCACATTAAAAACATCTAAAATCAGATGTTAGATTTCTGGCACCAATTTTTTTTTTCATTTTGTTGGCCTGTGTAATAATTAAGGTTCCATAGACAAAAAATGGAAACAGCTGCTCTAAATCATCGTTTCTTTCCTTCCCATGACCGCATGCCCTGTTTCAAAAGTCACCGACCGCCACTGGTACCTACCTACCATTTAGCCCGCTACAGCCATGAACTCATTCCACCCTCCTCCCTCTCCTCGCCAACCGTCAAGTAGGATCACCCCCCACACTCGAGATATGTCTTGTCCCGCTAATGGCTCCCTATTGACATTTTGTGTACATCTCTTCCCATTGTGGGAGTATAGTGGTGTCGCCAGATCTAGGTAGGTACGTGGGCTCTACACAAAAATCACGAGATTGAAAAATCATGTACCATTTAAGTACCCAATATTTAGGCGCCTACCTACCTATAGTACTTGCACACCAAGCCGGAAGCTACAGGGTAGGCATTTTAAATACAATACAGTGTTATACCTACTGCCAATGCAAATGCACTTTCTGGAAATGAGAGATAAATTATCAGAAAAAAATCTGTGAATTATGTAATATTATAATACAGGGCAGAAATACAATTTTGTAATATACTCGTAATAATACAGGGCAGAAACTGTGCGCCTCTCGATTTAATCTTAAACTATGATGTTCTCTGCGTAATCTATACGTACATGATGTTTGTGTGAAAGCACTAAAAATAAATAAATAAAGAAATACAATTTGGAATATAATAAATAATAATACAGGGCAGAAATACCATTTTGTAATATATAATACAGGGCAGAAATACAATTTTGTAATATAATAATACAGGGCAGAAATACAATTTTCTAATATAATAATACCTACAGGGCAGAAATTAATACAATTTTGTAATATAATAATACAGGGCAGAACTACCATTTTGTGTAATATAATAATACCTACAGGGCAGAAATTAATACAATTTTGTAATATAATAATACAGGGCAGAAATACAATTTTCTAATATAATAATACCTACAGGGCAGAAATTAATACAATTTTGTAATATAAATAACATAGGGCAGAAATACAATTTTCTAATATAATAATACCTACAGGGCAGAAATTAATACAATCTTGTAATATACAGGACAGAAATACAACTTTGTCTGATTTTCAATCATAGGACACGTGCATGTTTCAAATGTTATAGCAATTGGGCCCTTTCTCCATACAATCATAGTCCTTGAATTTCTCCCTGGAATTTAGCACTAAAGCAATAATTTATCTATTTATTTTTATTTTATTTTATTTTTTTTTTTATTTATTAGGGATTACTTAACAGCAATACATAGAATAAAGGTATACAGAGTAAATTAAACATTATATAAGCCAATAACAGAGATCCACAAAAAACACATTAAAGAAAATACAAAGGAGGAAATACAACTATAAAATTAAAAATACATTATATTAAAAGAGAGAGAGGGTGGTGTGGGGTGTGTGAGTGAGTGTAAGGCTGGGAGAAAGGGTGATAGAGTGGGTGCATGTGTGTGTGAATTCTAAGAGAATAAATACTATCGCTGATTTTAAACATGAGAGGAAAATAATTCTTTTATGACTCTTTTTTTAAATATAAAATTTGCTACAGTCAAACAAATCAATATTGCTGAACTTTGTATTATAATTACGAGTTATACGAATCAATGGAGAATTACGCGCATAGTTACTACGAGCTACTGGCAACTTACTTACAATTTATCTCCAACAAATTAATTATTCACAACCTCTTAACAAATTAATTATCCACAAAAAACCTATCGTCTTTCTTGTTAATAACCTTTCTTATTTTAAAAGGGCATGTTTGTTATTATTATTAATGGGTATGTAGTAGGTAGATAGGTATTAGGTATATATAATTTTCTTCAACGTTGTAACGAGGTGGTATTTAACCATTTACCTAAATACCATCCCATCAACTATTGCGTATGAGTTTAAATATTAGGTATATTCAGGGCTTTTTTTCCATTTAACGCGGTGGAACGGCGTTCCGGCACCTTTTTTCACGGTTTTATTTTAAAATCAATTAGGTACACGAAAAAATATTTGCGCTTAAGTAATTATAATAATAATTCGTTAAAATTATAGCGTGGCTTAGCTCCTTTTAATTTCATTTAAGTTACAATTTAATATATTTTTTAAAATTAAAAAGCTTGACATGAAGTGCGTTCGGCACCTTTTTTTAAAAAAAAAAGCCCTGGGTATATTAAATAAAAGAAGTTACTTACATACCTACACAGGTCGTTTTATTAAACTAAAGATAATTAATTTATGTAGTTCACGTTAAGCAACTAATTTTATCAATCAAGCGAAGTTCTGGATTAGGTTAAGCGCCTACCGGCGCCGGCGGCGGCGGCGCGGCGCCAACCGTAAGTTCTCAGCTTCCGGTTGCAGAGATAGGTTACCATAATGTTATTTTGTATGATATATAAATATATTGCACATATATTTTTTCTTTTTAAACAATACTTATTATTTTACTTACACGATTGTTATTTTTGAAGTTTTTTTTATCATTTTCCCTACATTGGTTTGTATTTTTAAGTTATTTTATGTGCCTAGTTACAGAGCTTGTAACTAAATATTTCAAAAATATGTGGGTATGATTGTACATTTTGATACATCATCATCATCATCATCATACCATATTCGCTCCTCATGTGGAGCATATGGATTCCACAAACTGCCTCCAGGGCCAGCGAGCGATCGACCGTGCATCCTACCAAGTCAAGTCCACGTCCCGCAGTTCTGTCGCAAACTGCCGACGAATTGCCATCAGTGGATGACTAGGATACATAATAATTGGACTTAGGTATATACAATGTTCTGTCTATAGTCTATAGTCTATACTATACAGAATAAATAATATAAATAGATAAATATATGTATTATAGGTAAATTGGAGAAAGAACAATGATCATTATATATGTACATAATACCTACACACACGTACAATATACACATACAAAATACCCAACCTATCCTAAATTTAATTAAAAAAATAAAAACCCGCATGAGACTAAACTACGAATTTTGTGGGAATTCCCTTCTTTTCTATGTAGGTAGGTACTAGGTACACAAAAAAGTTATGTAAGTAAAAATAAAATAGTGAGGATAGGTAGGTACGTATATACCTAGAGCACGAATATACCCACTACCTACACTTCTTCTTTCGCCACGTTCGCTCCTATGTGGAACATGTGGACATCACTAGATCCCTCCAGCAGACTATATCACCAGCCAGCTATCTCGCCTCCTCAGGCCTGCATCCATCAGATCCGCCGAGTAGGTACCTACTGTCGGGGATTGAGTTCGTGGCCTTCGGGGAAAGAAGTGTGTGCGGAGGGTGCATCCCCCGCCACGTTCCTCTTCTACCCGATCGCCCCTAGGTCATGGGGACATTTAGTGATGTGCGTACTACTGCCGATTCGGATCGCTAGTTTATTTTTGAAAATATCTCGGGATTCCGAAACACAGCAGTTTTCTTTTTCATGGAATGGTATACAATTGAAATTGGAAGAAGAGGTTTTATTATTGCTAAGCGAATATAGTTTACATGTCGTGGTCAGGTCATTGTTTGTGTTAGGTTGAGACATGAATGGATAGATAATTTAAGACGTTTTTTATTATGGGTGAGTAGAGTTTATCATGGGGACATTTAGTGATGTGCGTACTACTGCCGATTCGGATCGCTAGTTTATTTTGAAAATATCTCGGGATTCCGAAACACAGCAGTTTTCTTTTTCATGGAATGGTATACAATTGAAATTGGAAGAAGAGGTTTTATTATTGCTAAGCGAATATAGTTTACATGTCGTGGTCAGGTCTATTGTTTGTGTTAGGTTGAGACATGAATGGATAGATAATTTAAGACGTTTTTTATTATGGGTGAGTAGAGTTATGGGTGGAATATCACACTTATAACTAAAAAAGTCGTAAATTACCCATGTATTCATCTCTCAACCATAAACAAACAATAGGCCAGACCACGTGTACCTACCACATAAACCGACATAATACACTCACTTAGCAATAATATTACAAACTTCTTGTTTCTTAATATTACAAAATTGTATTATATTAAAAAAATCTACGAAATCAACTACAAATATTATATAGATTCACTGGTTTCCCGCTTGTACATCGAGTTTTGTTACACCATGTATAGGTAAATATAAAATATTGTATTCAAATATCACCCCATTGTTAAAATAAAATTAACTATATTTATGGCCATATAAGATTTGTGTTTTTTTTTTAAAAAGTATTTGTAATAAATTTGCATCTGCGTTTGCGTCTCTGACGCAATAAGTTTGAGTTGATTGTAAATCGTAATTTAAAATCAAATGTTAAATATAGAATTTTATATTTTTACAATATGGTCACCCTATCAGCATTGGCATATTATGTGATTATACCTACACATCCGCTAGTACCTACATATAATGCACTGTTAAGTACATTACCATTCCCAAAGAATCTTTTTAGTACACATTTTAAGTACTCTTATAAAACAACACGATATCAACAAAACCAGAAAACAAAATCTTCACATTCTATTATCATTAAAAGTTAGAGGTCTGTTACATCGCCGTTCTGCGCAACAACTTTTAGCACAGTTCTTTAAGTTTGAGTTCATATAACTATGTATTCAATAATAAATACAGTTAATGATAATTAATTATTAGAATTACATTTTAATCATTTATGTTATAATTCCATTTACTTTCTGACGTTCTCAGGGAGTTCATTGTAAATTAAAACATACCTAGTAAATTTTCGGTCTTGTGACAAGGCCCTAACCCATCCACCTTAAGCCACACAAGTTTAGCGTCGTGACTTTTTAACGCTGCGACCGCCCTCGCCTATTTTCCTAATAATTTCCCGGCGGGCCAGCCAATGGGAGCAGGCTCCGCCCCCGGGGGCGCATTAGCCCCGTGACCCGCCCTCGGTCAAGCGGCCCGCTGTAGAGGTGTAGAGTCAAGTTCGTTTCGTGTTACCCGTCCGCCCTACTAGACTTGTTCAGTGGTTCGATCTTCTGATCTGCACTAAGGTAAGTGAGAGATTGCGGTGTTATTCATCTGCAATCTAATGTATTTTTTTATCCATATCTGCCAATATACAGTAAAATGGCGCGATGCTTCACATGTGAACTCTCTGTCATCCATTGAGAAAATTGCTAAGCATTTTAGCAGAAACCTTTATGATTGCAAATGAGATTCTTACCGAATTATATCACCTACTAGGAAACGCCTGAAGATTAATCTTCAATTTGTTGTGCGTATAACTTTTACCAGCTAATTTTTATAAACAACATTATGAGTGTGTCCAAATACTTCCAAATCCAGTTTTTGTCTTCAAGTATTTGGACACACTCAAAATGTTGTTTATTGAACCTATTCTTTACACTAGTTCATATTGTTGTAAGCTATCTTATGTACCTACCCAGTTACATTATGCATGTACGTACCTACCTCGGAAATTTAGTTGTACATAAGAAAGACATGGCATGATCAAGTACCTACAACAGATACTTGAAAGTGGTTATATGAAAAGTCGGAATAATCGACGTACGTGCATGAGAAGATGAATGTGGAGGAAGCAAGGGAAGACTGCCAGGACAGAGTGGTGTGGCGTTCTATCCTTTCTGCCTACCTCCTCGGAGAAATGGCACGATGCATCGCGATGGTTAGTTAGTTAAAACGCCACCTACATAATGCAACATTTTACGAAATTATATTCGCTCTGTAAGCTCTGTAATTAGAGAATTATTAAACATTTTATGTGAATGTTCCGTTTATAAGCAGTATAAACTGATTGTCTACAAATTTTTCTCAGCGGAAGAAATCCAAACTACGCTATGACACATGACGCTAAACTATGAAGGTATACCTACACCATTTTTTTAAAATAGTGATATTTAAATAAATTTGTATGATAATTCTTTTTTTTATCTACCTTTGCAATTTATTGATAAATAAACTCGTAAATTATCATCATCCCATGTCCGCTCCCGGCGTGGAGTGTGGAGCATAATAAATATTTATAAATTTTAAAAAGGTAGGTAGGTATTGGACTTTATATATTATATAGATGTAAGAATTATATATTATACTTTATTATATACACGGTGTAACAAAACTCGTAGTAGGTACAACGCGCTCTTATTCTAAGGCTCTTTTTTTCCTCTCTCACTCTTCATTGTTATTTTCTCTTCTTATTTTGTCTTCTTATTTAATTTGTGTTTATGTTTTTCTCTTTTTAGTTATTAATTGTTTCTTCTTAGTTATTTTTTATGTGCATAATTATAAAGCTTATATATTTTTTTGTATTATTTATGTAAGTTTGCAATAAATGTCAATTTTATCTGTATATATAAGTATATACGTAACTGGAATATTCTATGTACAGAAAAATAAAAAAATAAAATTGCAATAAAATAAAAATAAAAACATGATTTCATAAATTAAAAACTATGAAAAAAAAATAAAATTATTTAACTCAATGTTTGTAGCACTCACTTGGTAGTTTTCCATAATTATGAAATGAAACACACTTTTGTTAAAAACTACTTATTTATATTTAAAATTTATTTTGAAACCGATTTTGGCATTTTAAAAATAAATAAGTAGTTTTATACCAAAGTGAATGTGTTTTTTTTTTATTAAAAAGAAATCTAATGATATTTGCACATATTTTAATTTGTAAATACTATTTTCAATAAAGCCTTGAAAATAGGAATCAAGTCCTGGCGGAGTGGGGATTCGCCGGAGATCTCTAGACTCAGAGAAGGCGACGCGCGACGCTACCACTGGGCCACCACCCGTTGAACAAAAATTATAAGACGCACGGAGATTCGAGTATGCTTATATTGTCACAAATTTTGATAAACCTTAAAATATTAAATGCAATTCATTTTTATAAAAAAACACAGTTTATGAGTTACACGACCAAAAAATGTGCGAAAATGGTTCAGTTCTTCTATTACGCAGCTAGCACAATTAACTTTTTTGCTTGCAAAAAGCGATTTAATATACAGCTTTACTTCGCATTTAGCGTTTTTAATGTAAAATATGATTTGGCCTGCAAGTTTATCGTACCTACAGCCTACAAATCTGACGTTCGTAAAAGGCCGTTAACAGCAAAAATCAAAATTGTTGTGTATCTATTAATAAAAAAGGTACAAAAATTGCCTCGATGCTATGAAAGACTTTTTTTGTTGGATTTATTGAACTATTTGCTAGGTCCAACCAAAATCCATTAGTTGAACAAGCTTCCAGAGACAAGATTTTTGTCATTTTTTAATCGTTTGTTAGATCGGACGGCCGGCCGAAACATTTTTGTTTAAATCTCGTTGAAGTTAATTCCCTTAAATTAACCCATCTAATGCTTTGGTTAAAATTTAAGAAGCATATTAAATCCATAAAATATTTAACAAATTCACAAATCAATACGGGATGGACTAACTTCTTATAATAGATTTTCTTGACCGTGAAGTTGACAGTGTGATTGGTATTATTGAATGTACTACCTATTGAATAAAGTTATCTGACATAACAATCAATATAATGACAGTATAATTTCCAATATATAATGATTCGATACTTGTGATAAGTAGGTGAGTATCGAAACACTTGGCGCAAAAATAGGGTTACCGTAACTTATACAAAATTGAACCATCTACATATTACGTATATTATAATATTCCTATGCTTTAATAGTATAGGAATATTATATAATCTAGACACATGTCCTGTCCTATTTGCAGATATAAAAAACATGCACTTGATAAATAATAAAACGACATATATGTGCTGTACCAGTCAGAGACAAAAGAGTTGTTAAAATTACATGTTCCATTTATTCTTTGTCTTTTTTTGAGGTTCCGTTTTTATTTTGCAGTGAAAGGTACCTACGTCCAATGGGAGGAACTTACTTAATATTATCTATCTTCCACTATCTAAATCTAATACCTTTTTTAAATTTCGTTTCCCTCTAACACGTTTAAATTTATGTGAAAACAACACTAAAGTTCATGATCTGAATCTCCCTAGGACTACAATGAAAGCCTCACCCTTTCCCTAGACTGTTTTAAAGACTATGAGTCCTTTTTCAATCCAGCCAACTCTACCGATTTTTTCAACAAGCTAAACCGTGATTTTAAGATTATTAGTGTGATAAAAATACGGATGAATTTACGATTATGTACGCGAACAAATGCTTTCATTGTACCCCTACCACCGTCTCGGCTTATGTATTATAATTGCCATTGTTTCCATCACCCAAACCAACCAGAGTCGGCTCAAATTAACAGTAGTAGGGTATGTTAGTTTCTACCCCAAACATTATTTATTAGTAATTACTACAACCCGTGTGGAGACCGGTATCCTGCCTCGCCAGGCCCCCCATCCCAGACATCCACCCGTGCATCCGTGGTCAAGGTCTCAATGGAGGGGGGGTTAGGGAAAAGAGGGGAGGGGACAGAACGCATGTGTGCATCTCACACTATCATCCTATCATCCTATCTGGCAGACACTATTTCATACGTACCCTGCCGTACCTTATCACAATACCTATCCAAAGACCATCCTATCCTGAATATCCTAGGATACCTGGCTCTCTCCATAGGACTAGGACATGAATAGGAACGGAAGAAAATAGGAAAATAAATGTCTTTGGTTGTAGTAGGCTTTCGTCTTCGCGCCGCCATGCGCCGCGCCGCCGAATAATAATTCATCAGTTGACTAAGAATTATTTGTCGAAAATACTGTAATTCTTTTTAAACCATGTTCCAAATTATTCATTTATAATTTTCCTCGAAATGTTAACTTGTAGTAATGGTTGAATTTCAGACAAAAATATTTAAAAAAACATTAAGAAATCTAAAATATCGAGCATTTCAAAGATAGGTCGAAAAAAAAACTTATTACAAATTAATAAAAAGAACCACAAACCTACAGTAACGTAACACTGTAAACCATAATAGTGTGGTTGTCGTAACATATTGCCTTGTAGAGTAATGATAGAAATTACTGCGTGGCCATATGTTAATATTCGAACGCCACCCCCAAATGCCAATATGGCCGTGTCCTGATTCATTCAACCCCCATAATTACGACGTACGTATAACCCAAGTATTTACGTAGAAAATGTCGATAATTGACTTAGGCACGTGTGGCTATCAAGGGGCTCAAGGTCATATTAAAACAATCATGAATCATGAAAGATGAATTTAAAAAAAAAAGAGTTGGTTTTTTTAATTACAAACATTCTCATTCTCAGGGAAGATCCATACTGAATGGGACAGTTTTTGTAAAATAAAATTTAAAGGTAATAAAAATGTTTGGTAACTGTTGTCACTTCCTATATAACCATGCAAACTAACTAACTAACTAACCATCACGCCATTTCCTCGAAGGGGTAGGCAGAAAGGTTAGAACGCCACACCCACTCTGT
>JAGVSP010000614.1:0-37500 GCA_022494985.1 Micrasema minimum
TACGAAGATTTTTTTTCGATTTTTTTTTGCAAATTGTTATCAATTTAATTTAGTCAAATTAATACTATCCATAAAGAAAGCGTAATTAAAACACGCGTTTTAATAAGAATTTGCGCAATTTTACTCAATCTGCCATACTTATGAAAACTTTTGTGAGAAGAAAAAAAAAATTTTTTTACCTCAGTTTAAAGTGTTATATTACACAATCGTCTCCAAATACGATGTAGATTCACTGGTTTCCCGCTTGTACATAGAGTTTTGTTACACCCTGTATAGGTGAAAATTATTTTCACTTTCAATATTTTAATTTGATACATTTTTAAAAACGGTTTTGATTACTGGATGATCATCCTCAATTGGTATCAGTCTGCAACCAAGAGCTAAATTAATGACATTACTATCAATATTACAGGAGAAGTGGCTACAATCGTATCTACAACCAGAAGCTAAATTGGTGACATTATTTTTACAGGAGGATCGGCTACGATTGGTATCAATTTGCAACCAGGAGCTGAATCCAGTGACATTATTTTCGATCCGGCTACCAAAATCACAATCGCCAACAGAGACGTTTGGGAACTGTGCGGAAGAACGAAAGAGGTTGAAGATGCCCGATATCAGAAGGAAACTACTCCACTGTGTGTATATTGGACTGAAGTTCCTGAAACTTTGACAGCCAGTGGAACTGCGACAACGTTCACTTTCGCAATGACTGCTGACACAAAGAAGGAAGTCGCTCTTAAAGAAATGACTGATGGTATTTAGTTTATATTATTATGTTCCTCTCTTGCTTTCTCAGTACTAATATCTGGATAATTTTAATCTATGAATTTAAGATGGAGGTAACGTGTGTCGTTGCATGTGTGGGTCGGGTCGCTTTCATGCTGACTAGTTCCATGGTATGAATTCAGTTTATTGGAGGAAGTTTTTAAAAAAATATTGTGTAAATTCCTTATAATAATTCCAAATGTTTTTATTAGTTTTACAGGAAAATCCAGACGATTTATATACAAATCATACATTAGAATGGAAGAAAATTTATGAATCTGGAAGTGTAGAAATTGGAGGAAACCTAGCATTGGTAAGTATTTTATTAAAACTATTGAGCAATCTTCCATCAACAATCATTCAAAGAACTTTATTTTTTATTCTAATTCATCTTATATTTTTTGTATCAAAATTTTCGATTCTGGAAAAAATAAGGATTCGTTTATTTTCCTTATATTTGTCGACCGAATATATATCTCAATACGGTTATATTTACTCATCTAAACGAGGCCTTAAATGATCAAAGATCGTCAATTTTCACAGCTTTCAGGATACATATTTTGTTCTTCTGGGTTCATGCCATGTTCTTATGCATTGCGTCGCCTTTTGGTGGAGGTGGTTGACACAACAGGCAATAGAAACTTGGCATAATGACCCAAAAGAACATAATATGAAGGGTTTATGTTGGTTGTTGCAGTCTAAAGTTGTTAATGGGATGTTATACTATTTGCTGAGTTCGCTCCCAACAGAGAATACTAATCAGGATCCTGGAAAGTTTAACGGGCTTAGTCCTGGTGGACTCTCAAGAGGCGGGCTTCTAATGGATTATCAAGGTATCAACTGTTCATTACATTCTTTCTGAAAAAAATATTTTGGATATTTGGTACGATATTTTTGTAGTTTTTCGCCTACCACTAAAAGCAGGAAAATTTCTTTGTTTAGCAAATTCATTTATTTGCAGAAAAATCAGAAGGCGATTGCCAGTAATTAAAATAATTCTGAAAATAAAGAAATTTACTGAAAATATTCACTGTCAATAATAGATATAGAAATCGTTCCCAAAATCCCATAGGCTTAAAATTGGAACACGCAGCATAGGTATACACAAAATCCAAAAAATATCTGGTATGGATATTCGCTAAAAAGCGGAATTGGAAACGTTGTAATTCGTCAAGTGGCCACTTAACCCAGCCATTAACAGGTCATAAGTCCTGCAAACGCTTAAATATCTATATTTCCGATCTTGGAAATTGCTTTTTCTTCTCGGTTGAGATATAATAAAAAATATATAAATAACGTTTTTTAAAAGTGTATTTCATGCGCAGGTCACAGTTTTTGGGATACAGAAACTTGGATGTTTCCACCAATCCTAATGCTTTATCCAGAAAAGGCTGCCAAATTGCTGGAATACAGGACAAATGGAATTATCCCCGCTAGAGACAATGCTAAAAATACAGGATACTCGGGAATAAGGTAAAAAAATCTTAAATCAGTCTCATCATAAGTGCCTACACTCACTGGTGTCAAAGTAACGCCCGATTGCTGCCCAGAAGTAGTGGATTCTGAGCACCACATTACAGCGTGTACATATTATTATGTAGATATTCTTGGTATTGTAGATTTCCTTGGGAAAGTGCCTACACAGGTGCCGAAGTGACGCCTGATTGCTGCCCAGAAGTAGTGGATTTTGAGCACCACATTACAGCGTGTGTACATATTATTATGTAGATATTCTTGGTATTGTAGATTTCCTTGGGAAAGTGCCTACACAGGTGCCGAAGTGACGCCTGATTGCTGCCCAGAAGTAGTGGATTTTGAGCACCACATTACAGCGTGTACATATTATTATGTAGATATTCTTGGTATTGTAGATTTCCTTGGGAAAGTGCCTTCACAGGTGCCGAAGTGACGCCTGATTGCTGCCCAGAAGTAGTGGATTTTGAGCAACACATTACAGCGTGTATTGCGTTTGCAGCCAGGCAATACATTGCTATGACAGGAGATCAGAAATGGCTACTTGTAAGGATTTCAAAGTACTATGTGTATTACAAAAAAACAATTCTATGTGTAAAGTTTTGCAGACGTTAAAAATGATTATTATTAGTTACCTTTTTATTTGTGTTGATATATTTCAGTAAAATTTACGAAAAGGTATTTGAACTGTTTAAAGTCATAAAAAATGAAAATGATTGAATTTCAACGATAAAAATATTATGTAATTATTACATATTTTTTTACGCATATTGTAGGACACTGGTTGTGATCTAACAAGAGAAATTGCACAGTTTTGGGCATCACGAGTAGAATTCAACAACTTGACAACACATTTTGATATAAAAAGTAAGTATAATCGTATTTGCAACTAAAAGTTTAAACATTTCTTTTTTTAAAAAACTTTTGGTAAAATTAAAAATATATATTTTTAGATGTTATGGGTCCTGATGAAGATCATCCAAATATTACAAATTCGGTTTTTACAAACGTAGTAGCTGGCTTGGCTCTTCATTTAGGAACGTAAGTAGTAATAAATTATAAATATTATTTGTATGCAATATAGTGCGCTATATACACCGATTCCCCACTAACATCTAACGCTTTATCTAACGCTCATATCTTATCCTTTTGTATAAGAACCTTACAAAAGTGTGTGTAAGGATCAAAAAAAGATAGAATTCAAATCTTAATTGCTTCCAAAATATTATTTATTTGTCAACGTAATGTATTGCTTTTAAATTTCATTTTAGTAAATGAATTTTATATTTTGAATCGCGATTATTAATATTCACATGCATTTACGTAGACAGATGATGTTCTGCACAGCGCAGCGCAAAGAATATCGCAATATTATTGATATCCCAACAGAGACAGAGAAACTCTGGAAACGAATGTGGGTTATCTAGGCGTTTACAGGGCTTATGCCTTGTCATTGGCTGGGTTAAGTGGCCACTTGATGTACTACAACATTCCATATTCCGCCCATCATCTGACAACCATATATGACAAATTTTTGAAACCATATTGAGTTTGTACAGAAGTATCCACATTTGAGTTGGTTTTTCGGCAGTTTTTAACATTTTTTCTCTCTAGTGACATCTGTTTTTATTCTACAAGTTTATTCTACAAGTATTTGGATACGTTCAAAATGTTGTCAAAAAAAAATATCGCAATAAATCAATTGGAGTGTTCTAGACCCCGAGCATTGAAATTTTCCAGCACGTTTAGATAGCGCTTTTAGATTCCATGCGATTCCACACCATTGGGTGCGGATAAGGGAAAGTAGTAGAAGTATTACATAAATATATTGCTAAAAATATCTTGGTAGTAAAATAACTGCTGGGGTAAATTATTTTTCAGGTATACAGCTTGTCTGTGCAATGAAAGTTCTTCTTTGGGTGATTACTGGGAAAGCATAGCGACTCACTTGCCCCTCCATATGACGCAGTCCTGGATTATCACCCCCATTTTGAGAATTACCAGAGACCTACTCCCATCAAACAGGCTGACGTGGTCTTGCTAGGATTTCCTCTCTTGTTCAAGATGAATGAGTACGCCCATTTTTATGATATTATTTTTTTATAAGGAAATCTATGCAATCTTATGATATTTGCTCTCATGCACAACTTGTTTCCTGCTTTCTGGGACAGTTATTTCCGACAGTATATCGCATATGTATCGCAGTTGTGACGTGTATAACATTATGACAATTTGGCAAAATCCATTTGATGATATACCGATTACCGTCATATACGCGTCAAAACTGCGATGTATCTACATATCTATGTTGGTAATTTGGGCCCAGCTCTAACAGAAATTGAGTTTCGAGACAACTTTGTAATTTAATATACGCTAGCTCCAGTTTCTGAATGTGCATAGTATATCAATATTTCAAACTTATCTCTTGCATTGTAATATTTAGGACCACAATGCTAAACGATCTGCTGTATTACGAAAATGTCACAAGAGCCAACGGCCCTGCAATGACTTGGAGCATGCATACAGTGGGACATTTGCGACTAGGGAATAATGAACAAGCAACTCGACTATTTGACCGCAGCTACAAGCCCTATGTCAGAGATCCTTACAAGGTAACTAAACTAGTTCAAGTGACCGCAGCTACAATTTCACGCGCAAAAAAATTAACTGAGGCATAATACTCAATATCATGGTTTTCTCTACCACCGTTTTTTAGTTATTCGTAGAAAATGAGAAAAAAGAGTTTTGTTATTACAACATATTAACACTTTTTCAAAAATGTGACACCTTTTACGGATGTGTTCATTTTTTTGAGTAGGAAATCCATTGTATAAAATACATAAAGGTATGTGCCTACATAAAGAAAAGTGTAAATTTAAAATTTAAGTTTCTTAACGGGGGGGGGGGACGTTTGGATAATGTTACCGTGGAAAAGGGGGCGATTCTTTCTATAGGGTTAAGAAACACTGATTTAGAAGACGAATCTGTAACTAAATTCAGACAGTGAACCTTAAGATAACTCTTCAATCCGGAACTACGTTCAGACGATGAAGATAAAAAACTACTCCTCTGTCCCTAACTAGGTTACTATATAAAATCAGACGATGAACTTAAAGAACTAGGTACTCATCTATCCCTCCTAAGACATTACGTCATAGTTCAGATAATGAACTTAATACTCTATCAACCTAAAAACTTATCTATTCCAACTAAACTACCTTCAGACGATGAACCTAAACAACTATTATTGTAACCGCCTCAACAGGACAGGATCCATTCATTGGTTTACCTCAGTACATCCATTATCTGTTGTTCTCCGCGTCTACCGAGTAAAAACATCATTCTTTTGGGGAAATTATGGACGATAGGATAGACGATAGACGATAGAGGAACAGGAGGCGCAATAACATAAGGAACATCAGCACACAATATCATAGCTTGAGAAAAAAAACTTTTGGTTGTCTGTAAAGTCGGTTTACGGACGATCATTTTACGTGATAACGTCATAAGAAAACATTGATGAAAAATGGCATACTTTTATGAATTGAATTGAATTATTATTACTGAATTATCATTATTTTGTAAAATACAAAGCAGGAGCTAATTGAAAATTACAATTTTTTCCATAAATTAAAATATTCTAAAGGATCGGTCTGATTCTGGAGAATGACCAAGTCAAAAAAGGATAATGTTTAACGTAAATTTCCCCTGAAAATATTTAACCATGAGCAATTACGTGGGTTCAGTCTTGCTACCTGCTGTGATGGGAAATTAAAATATCCTTTAAAGGATCGGTCTGGTACTACCGAAAACATATTTACTTGGTCTGGAAGTGCACAATTTGGTGATTTCATTTCATTTTGGTGATGGCAATTTCACTTTCACTTTGTAGCTTGTGTGCTGCTGCTGTCTCCCTTCTACTCGGAAGCATCGGCCGATGGAGTGGAAGAGAGATAGGTGCGTCACAAACCGAACGCTTAGGCTGATCGTGCCTCTCTATCGCTTGTTCCGCGCTCTCGCTTGCACACTCGGCTCAGGCGGAACGTTACAATGAGTCATGCTTTGTCGTGTGTGCAGCCGGCGTTCATCAATTTATTAGACGTTATCACGTCAAATCACTTACGATTATTTTTTGGAGCTGGATCTATTCATATTCATGTTGATTTATTTTGTAGATATGGACAGAAGCTATTGAACCAGAAATAGGAGCAGTGAATTTCATAACTGGCATGGGAGGATTTTTACAGGCTCTAATGTTTGGGTATGGTGGGATGAGCATATACCCTGACAGACTGGAAATTCGAAATCCTCAGTTACCACCGAATACAACTGAATTACATATTAATGGTAAGAGAAACGACATCGTCTGTGTAAGTTCTCTACCGCGTATAAGCCATTGATCAGAATGTTCAAGAGATAAAAAAAACATGGAATTTTGGTAACCAATAAAAAATTTTTAGAAATTTTGAAAATGCTTTCTTTTCTATTTTTTTTTTTCGTCCGACTAGACGTCCCACAGACTTGTGGGATTTATTTGAATTTTCACACAAATTATGGACCCACTATATATCAGTATTTGAATTTTTACACAAACTGTGGACACACTATATATCAGTATTTGAATTTTTACATAAATCGTGGGCATACTAGATTAGAATGATTTGCTTTGCTTATAATGTTCAAGCAAATATTTGTACCTACAAACCTAAAAAAGGTATTATGTACGTTTCAGGAATCAAATATTTAGGTGCCGTTTTCACACTTCATATAACTGAAAAACAGGTGTGGATTCACATTGATGACCTTGATCTGAATCGTAGAATATATATTGATAATCAGCACGGTGTGGTAATAAATGTCAACATTGGATTTCATGCATGCATGTAATTGTAAATAAATAATACACTTCAAGTCCGTAAATAAATATGTCCTAATATTTGTAAACAAACAGTAGATTTTTTTTCATTAAGACAGGGGGTAATTTTCAAAAATTGTCATGTCCAATTCAGGAATTTAAATTAACTCCTTCAAAAATTCTCATACATTCATTGCATTTGCATAAAATAAACAGTATTCATTTCACGGAGTCAGATTTCAATTATGGACTTGACCATTTTTAAAGATTACCTGCAGTGCAGTTTATATTGAGAAAAAAACACGATTATACTATTGTGAAATGTGTGTAATTATTTATTATTTCAGTCCCTCTCAACATGGAAGACACGTACAAAATGCAGCTAGCCAAACCTGGAAATTGCTCCGCACCTTCAGATATAATTGGGCAGAGAGTAGTATAATGTATTGAGACGAGTACTTATAAATTCCTACATCTAAATTTAATAAACTTGTGAACAGTCCTACAGATGTTATAATAGGGTAAAGTGTGGATAGATGCCCCAGTGAATAGATGCCCCAGATTCAATAACTCCAACTACTACTGCAACGCCTTTAGTACACCATCGCATCGCCACGAAACCACGAAAAATCTGTCCTAATATATGAAAAGGTATTGCGTATGTTACGTCTCGCTCTTACTTTCTGCGACTTCCTATGTTTGCGTCTTTATTCACGGCGTATCGCTGTTAAACGCTAAACTTGTTTTACACTGACGCGGCGATACCGCCGTTCGATTTTCGCGTTTCGGTATCAAAAAAGACAGATTTTTGCAGCGATAAAGATGGCGGACGTAAATGTCAGAAAAATTCATGGATTTGATTCGCGGATATTCAGAATTATACGATATGGGGCATTTAGAACACTATTGCTCTGTAAGTACAGATTGCCTACTAATTAATGACCAAGGCTGAGGGCACTTTTAATTTCCACATTTAAAAAAAAGGATTGTATAACAGAAATATCGTATCCAACATTAAAAAAAACGTTTATCGGGTTAAGTTGAGATATGAATAATATAAGTTGAAAATTTATTCATTTATTAAATTACTCCAGGGGAAAAATTTTAACACTTATTACGATCAATCTCTTATCTCTCGATGTGGTTTATCCTAAAAAATATGATGAATGCCCTATGTTGAGGTACAGATAGACGCCTGTATACATAATATAAATAGATGCCCTTTTTAAAACATGTTTATTAATTTGACTACTACAAATTATTTGACTGTTTAATTTTCAATAATTCTGATAACAAACACACTTTAAAATTATTTGACGAAATGGGGGGCAACTATTCGCACTTACCCTACTTTAATATGATTTGTAAATTGTTACAAAATAATTAAAAAGATATTTAAAAAAATATTATGTTTTATTTACACAAGTGTACAATATGTATGTATCAATGTTATCATAATTTTCCTCAAAATAAATTAATTTCAGAACTTAGCTTTCTTTAAGTTGTACCTAAATATTTCGTATGTTGGGACTGGCTCTGAAGCATAAGACTGATCATCTTGCCTTAATATAAGCAAATAGAATCAACAACGACCGTGAAAATCTACGCACATATTCATCCACAAAGGTATTCATAATTTTAAAAGAAGCGAATTAAACTTTTCTCCAAAAGTAAGGTGCCTATGTAAATATAGTTGCGTCATAAATTATAACCAATTATACACCGTGTCCCACGACGAGACCGCGAAACTTCAGAGGGTGATTATTCATGATATTCTGAGAAAAAAATCTTGATAAAGTTTTTCAAAAAACTCAATTCTAATTTCTTAAAAAAATGATTAAAATATGAATAAAAATTCACGCGCGTGTAATACCGTCCATTTTTGAACTGGCTCACACTACGTGTCCTCCACCAATAAGCGCGAAGCGAAGCGCGTCCCTATTGGACCGCGAACCAATAAGATCGCGTAGTGATCTCGTATCAATACGTACTTGGTACCTGCCTAGTAACATTGCTATTTCCGTACAAGGCAAGGCGTACGGTGACCAGAGCGGACCCCCACTCCTCCCCGCCCACCGCCACCCCGCCACCGCTAGCATTTCAAACAGAAGCCAGTATTACACTAGTCACTTTTTATTAATACTTTTTTAAAATTAATTATTAAAAATGCCCGGATCAAAAAAAATTATTAGGATTTTTTTCTCAGAATACCATGAACAATCATCCTCCGGAGTTTCGCGGTCTCATCGTGGGACACGGTGTATAATGTATTTAAAAAAAATCTTTAATGATTTGAGAACATTTGAACTCGCCAGTAAGGGGTATGACTGTCACGTGTCCGTGGATTTAGATATTTACCCGAAGCGTATTAGTACGAATTTATTTCTTAAGGAAGATAAATACATTATTTGATAAATAAGTAATAAACAGAAGGTCGATATATAAAACGTGTAAAAAAACATTGCTCTGGTAATCGAGACCTAGAAACAATTCAATACAAATCAAGAAATGCCCGCGGGTCACGTGAACGGCAATCCTCTTAACTTGGTGGCTGATAAGCTGATGGATTAAAAAGTAATTTTGGAAATCCGTATTAGAAAAATGTTGGAAAACTCAAATACAAATACCAATAGCAAGAATCAATGCTAATGCAACCGAAATAATTAAACATGACACACCAATCTGCATCAAAAGGTTCACAGTTTCAAAGTCGAAACTAGTCACTTTCGGTGTGGTCGAGGATCTTGGTTTTCTAGTTCTCTTCCGTTCGTCGAGGTTAAACTCCATTTGTTTTTCAAGCTCTATCCAGGCTGTTGTTGAATCATTCACTACATCAATCGAGTCTACAATGGCTTCTCCAGATCCGATGAAATGGATGCAGAACTAAAAAAGATAATAAAGTTGAGGTAACTCGACATATTTCTTAAAAAAGAACCTTCCAGTGGCGTAGCGTATTTAGCTTAAACGAGAAACTGTTCTTTTGGAATGGCTTCCATAAATTGCCTGAGAGATGGGCAAAATGCATAGAATCAAATGGCCAATAGTTTGAATAAATACATTTTAACTATTTATTGTAAGTAACGTGCTTTCTTTAGCGAAAAAACCGGAAAGGAATTACCGACACACCTGGAACATATACATATACAATAAGTAACCATCATGTAGTAAAAATTTAAAAACAAGTTTCATTTCATACCTACCTATTGAGCTACACCCCAGAGAGAAGAGACTTACCCCATTGAATAATCATATTATAATTAATTAGTCTATGACTAACCCTATATTATAATAAAAAATTTATAATAGGGTTCTTTCTGATAGCATGAATATCCTTGAAAACGTTATATAAATATTTCAAGTATATTTTTACAATTCCAACGATATAAAACACAATGATCAAAAATGTTGTTTTCATTTATAAATTTATGTTTTAAAAACACGAAATTACGAGTGACTTTTAATGCCCGTTATTGGCTAATGACGTCATACCCGTCCATTATGAAAGGCGTGAAATTCATTACGAAGTGAGCGCCCATATTGATGTGACGTCACACCGCATGCGCGCCAAATGGAGGATTTTGCGAGCGATTTGAAAAAGCGCTATTTCAAACCGCGCTAGAAAATTCATGACATCGTAAAAAAAAAATTAAAAATTCCTTGATATTGTTATTTTTCAATCAATTTTTTTAAATTAAAAATAAAATATCGGAAAGAACCCAATTCAAGGGGAACTCCGCTAAGAACATTTCCCATACAAAAACTTCAAGAGGGTACAAACTACAAACAATGATATAAGATTGGGTTGGGAATGTACCAGCTTCTAACTTTGTATTAATGGCCAAAACGTAAAACTACACACTATAATATGGCGTTTTGTTCATAGTTTTCTCGAGATCTATCATGACACGATGCATACCTAAATATTATGATTATTAAATGTATGGGTATTTACCACATAATAAAATTTCGACCAATCCAACTTGACTGTGAGTTGAGACCAACATGCTGACTTTGTAAATTGATATGATCCATATACACCACGTTGCCAATATTGATGAGTAAAGTTAATTGTTAATGGTCCATCTATAACACGCGTTAACATCCTCACGTAGAAATTTCGTTGCAAACGATGTAGTGTATTTAATTTCATGCACATTTTCCCATCTCCCTTAGTATGAAGATGATATCCGTTAGTCTTGTAATATCCTGATTTGTCTGGCTTTTCCAAATCAGATGGATAACTATATGGTTTAATAGCCCAATTTTCCGGTAATTTATTGTCAGTAAAGGTAAAATTAGATCCTGTTTTGTTGCAAAACTCTTCACGGGCGAAATGATACGATCTTTTACCCTGACAATAAACGCAATAATTCATGCTTAGTAGTATGCAAGTAATAGCGAGACAAACGAGCTGTAGAAAACGCATATTTATATTTACGACAGTTAATTACACCCTGAAAATATAGGAAAAACTTTGATATTATTAGAAATTACAGACGGTTTGATAGTTTGCTGTCTTTTAAACAAATGTGTACTTTTTTTAAATTTCACTTGATTTTTTTGATATTTGGAATGTAGATATTATTTCTTAACTAGTACCTATTCGCCAACTCGCCTATCATGGCTAAACTCAAGTTCAGCATACCTACCGTAAAATAGGGCGTAGACTTGGAGGAATCACTATAGTAATAATAGGTGAGAGAAGGGTGTGTAGACTTATCGTCACATAAAGATGCCAATACCGATGCCAATGCCAATGCCATCACATAAACAAATAATATGCGTAATATGAAGTTATTTCAATGTGTTGGTAATATCGCATCGTTTTAATTGGTTTCACTAAAATATTCTTTTTACAGTTTTCGATGTGACAACAAAACATGGATATATTTAACTATAAATTAGAATGTAAATATTTGTACGTTTTTTTCTATTAAATGGTAAGGAATTGCTAATTTAGATGGATTTAAATGTATTTAGTATATCCATCGAATAAAAATTAGGCAGAAAATCACAAAATCACATTATTCCTAATGTGTCTGCAATAATTGTTATATTGTTTTTTTTTTCTTCTCACAAAAGTTTTCATAAGTATGGCAGATTAAGTAAAATTGGTCGAATTTTTATTAGTTTTCTTTATGGAAAGTATTAATTTGACTAAATACGTGATATTTGATGAGAATTTTCAAAAAAAAATCGAAAAAAAATCAACTTCGAGCTAAATTTTCTCTAAAAACTAAGGGTCAAATCAAAAAAGTTTATTCTACAAAATCGACTCGATTTACTGGTTTCCCGCTTGTACATCGAGTTTTGTTACACCCTGTATTTAATGATAATTTGTAACTCTTTCGAAAAAAAAATCTGCAACTTCTTACTCAATTTTATCGAAAACTAGAGGTCAAATAAAAAAAAACTACAAAATCGACTTCAAACATTATGTAGATTCACAGGTTGCCCGCTTGTACATCGAGTTTTGTTACACCATGTATAGGTAAATATAAAAATATTGTATCACCCCATTGTTAAAATAAACTGTTTTTATGTCCATATAAAATTTGTTTTAAAAAAAAAAAAAAGGATTTGTAATAAATTTGCGCCTGCGTTTGCGTCTCTGACGCAATAAGTTTGCGTTAGAGCTGAGGGACGCGGACGTGGACCTGTCTTGGGAGGATGCGCGGGAATACTCTTAAAGGAATAAATCGTTTTTTTTTTTTTTTTAAACGTTTTTTGATTGCAAATTGTAATTTAAAAACAAAAGTTCATATTTTCACAATATGGTCACCCTATCAGCATTAGCATCCTTAAGTGATTTCTACTATACTGTTGTCCTATTTTAACCAAAATGGAAAAAAAAACATTCAGCACTCCAGAATACTTCAGAAAAAATACTCTTCCTTATTTCAAATTCTATTCCTTCATTTATTTAGTTTTTTAATATTTTTATTATTTATTTTTTTACAAGTATAGTATATTATATTTTTTTAATCTATGAAATGCCTCACTAGGCAAGACCTGTGCTGAGGTATTCATTTACAATACTTTTTTTTCCTCGTAGGTAGTAAATATTTATATTAAATGTCTATTTTGGTGGGGTGACCATCTCAAGACACTTCTCTGGGTCCATCTCATAATGCCACTTTTTCGCAATTGGACAAAAAATTTATCTATTAAACTTTTTCTTCATCATATTTATGAGAAGCTAATACTACTACTCAACCTTATCCGCACCCAATGGTGCATAGGGCACTGCATTGGTATACCAAGTGCAGTGAATCTTAATAGTTTGTTACATGAAGGCAAGATGATCAGTCTTACGCTCATATGATATATTTTAATGTAAAAAAACCACATTAAAATCGATATTTCATATTGACACCTATCAGGAATCGAACCCACAAACTCATCCATGGCAGGATTACCGCTTCACCACGAGGCGGACAAAGAAGCTGATACACACAGGAATATTTTGATATTTTAGAAAGTTTCCAGATGTTCACAAAATCCAAATTAGCGATATTTACAACAAATACAGTCTGACAATCAGAGTCTACCAATCTGGAGATCCGATGTTTACTCTGTTCACACCTGTTCTCCTCTATGGCTGCAAATCATGGCACCTAACCAGGGTGCAATCCGTTTGTTAATTGGGTAATCAATAAGCAAGATACGAATTTTTCATACAATCAGTGACGTAATTTTTTTCTTTTTTTTTTCTTTAAAAAATCTTATAAAACATACATGTATTATATTCCCAGGAGTTATAAAAACTCATTTTGAGACCGGTATTATTCACATTTTTAATTACATATTGCACAATCAAAAAGATGAATAAGAAAGACGATTCAAAATTAACACATTCAATCTTAATCCTAAACATCATATCTATCATTGAAAAACATACTTAAATACAGATCTTTAAGGGCTCTACTATGTATTGCTTTATTTATTTTTATTTCATGGGGTAGATTATTATATTGGGATCGAGAAATGTTCATTAGGGATTTTTTTACCGAATTTTGTGGATCGAAATTTTGGAATGTGGAGGTTTTTTGAATTACGTGTATTGTGACCATGAAGCTCAGAGTTAAAATTGTGTTTCAAACTTGTATGTGCTGAATGATTCAATATCAATATTCAAGATTCAATATTCAAGTAAGTATGGTATTTGTGATTTCATGTAATGGTATAACTTTGAATGGGAGTATTTCTGTCTGGCGATATATTTCTTTTACATGTGTATCCCAGGGTATCCCTATGTATCATCCAGGGTATCATCCATTGCATTTCATCCAAAATCTTTGAAAATCTCAAACTTGAAATGATTGTATCTGGCTTAATTATTTTTCGATTTACAGACGGATGGCACCGATGATTTTGTGATTTTTTGCTTTGTTTTTCTGCATTTACAGAAAATTATGCATTATAAGCCCATTTAAAAATATTAAGAATATTATTCTGTTTAACACAAATATTCAGTTATTTGATGGTATTCGCGAATACGAATATTCGTCCATCACTAGTGTAAAAATATAGTAATTTACTAGTATATTATAATCTGTGATATAGTCTGTAGACTTGAGTACATGTAGGTGTTAATATTCGCATCAATTGTGAATGTGGTAAGAAAGTAAGATTATTTTAATAAAACGATTTAAAACATAACATATGACTTTAGTAATGTTATTATTAGCACAATCAATGAATATAAAATAACATTAAGTAAAGGAAACATGAATAAACCTTTGATATTATGACACTGACCATAAAATAATGAACACATCACATACAATTATATAATTAGATTACTAAAAACTAGATAATAAATTTGTTGTAAAAAACAAAATTTGTACATTAAAACTATTATTATAAATTATAACAAAGCAAATATTTTTTACTAACAATATGGTTTGTTACGTATTTTAATCACAAATTAACAAGAAATATAAAGAATACGCTGAATTAAAGTGAGGTATGAATGAAAATTTAGTTTGAACGACACACTTACATAGCATATTTTACTAAATAATTTGTTTTTCCCCTTATTTGACTAATTTCATATATAAAAATACATCGATCAGTAAAATAAATATTTTCCTAAATTATGTCACAGTGCAGATATAATTCTCGCAGTAAAATGGGAAAAAACTTATTTCTTTTATACACCGTGTCCCACGATGAGACCGCGAAACTCCGGAGGATGATTGTTCATGGTATTCTGAGAAAAAAATCCTAATAATTTTTTTTGATCCGGGCATTTTTAATAATTAATTTTAAAAAAGTATTAATAAAAAGCGACTAGTGTAATACTGGCTTCTGTTTGAAATGCTAGCAGTGGCGGGGTGGCGGTGGGCGGGGAGGAGTGGGGATCCGCTCTGGTCACCGTACGCCTTGCCTTGTACGGAAATAGCGATGTTACTAGGCAAGTAGGTACCAAGTACGAGATCACTACGCGATCTTATTGGTTCACGGTCCAAATAGGGACGCGCTTCGCTTCGCGCTTATTGGTGGAGGTCACGTGGTGTGAGCCAGTTCAAAAATGGACGGTATTACACGCGTGAATTTTTATTCATATTTTAATCATTTTTTTAAGAAATTAGAATTGAGTTTTTTGAAAAACTTTATTAAGATTTTTTTTCTCAGAATATCATGAATAATCACCCTCTGGAGTTTCGCGGTCTCGTCGTGGGACACGGTGTATACAGGTTAACACAGAAATCCAGTTACTGAAACAGATTATGGACTTATAACAAAAATTAATAAATATACATAGTTTATGAGGTTAAGATTTACACTAAAATTCAATACAGGAAAGAATTTTAATAGTTGTACTGAAAGTTGGGAATGAATATAGCATGAGTATAATATATTATGTTACTATTGGTTTATTCTATAGAAATAGAATTTACCTACACTACCTGGTTTCGGGAGTAAAGTTCTCCCATCGACTGGTAAAAAGACGCTAAATTAGAATAGAAATAATATACAGAAAAATTAAATTACAGATATTTATAAATAGAAGTGATAGAAAATATATAAAAAACATCTTGAACTGTGGTGATGGTAAAATACTAAGAAGGTAGGTATATAAAAAGTTTGATAATTGATTGCCTGTTAAGTGCCACCACTTTTTTATATAGGAATAAAGATTTTTGTGCCAGAATTGTTATTACATAGGGCTTACCTCAGGGAGCCGAATCAAAAATTAATTAATTAATTTCTCACATACCAAAAAAACAATAGTGGCCCAAAATGTATGAAACGGTAGGTAACTTGGACAGCGAGTTTTTATTAAAATAAGGGTTGAAATACTAATGTGTAATTTGAATGTTATAATAACCTGAAATGAAAGATATACACCGATGAAGCCACAAAACTCCGGAGGTTGATTGTTCATGGTATTCTGAGAAAAAAAACCTATAAAGTTTTTTGATTGAGGCATAGTATTAATAAAAAGCGACGCTTGTAATGCTTGGCTTCTGTTTGAAGTATTAGAGTTGGCAGGGTACTGGGGGGCCCCGGCTTCCCCGCCCCAGCCCACCCTGATCACCGTACCCACATTCAAATTCAATTTCGAATCTAAATCTTTGGTCTATATTTTTAAAATATGTGATTTCTAGTACGAAAATTTAAGTCAGTATTACTCACCTGAATTTTTTATCATATTTTTTAAAAATTGTTCGAAAAACTTTATTAGGATTTTTTCTCAGAATAATTATTATTAGTATTTTTCATATAATTTTTTTTATCAGTGTGTAGTTAGTATCTCTGTCTGTCATAATAACTCATTTTCATTTTATTTAAAGCTGATAAACACATTTGAAAAATCATAAACTCCTCTGTTTACTGCAAAATACACTGTGTTTGAATGAAATTTCTGAAACATGCAGGAAAAAAATATTTTTTTAATTACCTACAATTCTTATATGTATCAAATAATTTTTTTTCGGTGTAAAAAGGTTTGATTGAAGATTAACAAAAAATGCCAGGGTTATATTTTAATTATTTACGGAGATATTCATTATTTAGTGAGAATTTGCAACGCGGGAACATCACAGCAAGGCTAGGGTTAAAGTAAAAATGTTCCATCTACAAGTTTCTAGGATAGAAAAAGTTAATAGGAATATATTTCATAAAACACCATGATGACGATGATTAAATATACTTACATAAAATATACAAATATATATTATTATGATTAAAAAAATAATGGTAACTTTGTGTAATTCAGTATTTAGAATAAATTTATACAGAAACTACTTAATAGTATACCGGTCTGTAAATCTATAATCTAAGTACAGCAAAAAAACAATCCATAACATTTAAAAATCAACAAGTATTATTCATTATATTATGATTTATTGAATCATATATTATGTACTAACAGAATTATTTAAATTGCATATATCTAGATTAAGTGTTTCATTTAAAAATTGCTATTCACAGCTGAATAAGGTATTATTGTATAAAATATAATATATTAAAATGAAAAAAAAATTGTAGGAATGAAAGGTCACATGAAAAAAACCAAACAAATTATAACATTATTGATTTATGATTAAATAAAACGATGTTATGTGTTACTATTGGTACCAATAGTAACACATAACATCGTTTTATTTCATTATAATTCATTATGAAGTGTTACAAAGTGAATGCCGAATCAATCAACAACAAAATATAGTATTGATCTATAACATTACTCGAGAAAAACGTAATTAGACTACCATAAATATTAAAATATTATGTATCTACTTTATTTACATAAAATCACAAATCATCTGGTACTCGGGAGTTGTTTTAGTATCACATTTGAAACACAAGCATAATGTAATTTAAATAGGAAACAGATAACATTGTCAATGTACTGCTGCTAATGGCTGACGTAATTATTGAGAAAAGTCATGGTGGTGTAAACACAAACTAAAATTAAATAGTGGATAATATGTCAGCCAGCAAGAGACACTAAAGCCGAGCAAAGTTATGGAGTCAGATTCGTGGAGTTAAGGTCCAAAACAATTGTTTAATTCAACAAGTCATTTAAAATGGACCACCTCCGACTCCTCAAATGAATTCAGACTCCACAGCCCTAGCACCAAGGTCAAGCTTCTAAAATGTGTCAGAGTAGAGAACATATATAACAATACAAATAAAAAATCCAAATGTTGAACCTGTAGAATGTAAACAACCTAATAAAAAAATTGAACTATTCAGAAATTCACAATAGAAAAAAACAAATTATGATATTTTTTCGTTTATCTGTATTTTTTAAAAGATTTATCAATAGCTAATTATGCATGAACATTAAATTTTAAGTACAAATTGATGGATAATGTTCAAATCATATGACTACATGTACCATCTCATTTCAAGTATTTTTTTAATTAGGTCGTTTTCATTTTAAAGGTGAAACATGTCTTTGAATAATATTTTGTTTGGGAGCGATGAAATAAAACCTAGCCCAAATCAAACCCTAGAATATCTTCCAAATCGTAATTGAATAATTTGAAATCAGTCGCATAAATATTGTACAAGTTTCTGACTAAATGAAGGTCTAGTGGGATAAAGTACTTGTTAAGTTTTTGGGCAGTTCCCGACGTTCTGGTGTCCCGAGGAAATGGTATGTGCGAAGCGTTGATCGTGTGCAATGCCAGGACGGAGTCATCCAGGAGGGTTTCATATTTCCCTGAAATCAAACATCAATAATTATAATCCAGAATAACGCGGCTATCTCGGGATGTCTGAAAGATGACATCTGGAAAAACCAATACATGAGAACAGATATTAAGGTAAAAATTTATAAAACCTGTGTTCGTCTCATAATGACATATGGAATTGAAACAAGGGCAGACACACGTAAGACTTAATCCATGCTGAGAGTCTTGGAGATGGTTTTAACATTTGGAGTTTGGAAATCCTTTATGATAGTTTTAACATTTGAAGCCACAACATGTAAAGTGGAAAGGGAATTCATACTGCTGTGGCTTGGAGAAGGGTATTACTTGTCTTTTTAGGCGATGCCACAGGCTCCATATCCTGAAGGAAAATGGCAGGAAAATAACATGTGACGAACATTTTATTTAGATGCACTGCAGTTCCTGGACGGCCTAAACAGTTGTCTAAACGCAAAATGTTATAGTTAACCCTTAGTTTATTCCACGCAGACTGAGTGTAGTTGGTCCATATCTCAGCAGTGTACATTGATGTTAGGTACAAAGTCGAGAGAATTTCCTTCACTGATGGATCCTTCCTTAATGCAGATGGATCTCTTTTGCCTTTCGATTCGTTGACTTCTGAATGTACGTGGCCTAGGTTTCTAACATCGTTAGGTACTGTTGGAAATTCAATTCTTAAGATATTGTATTTTCAATGGCAATATTTGCAACTTACATTAATGTACTTTCGAAATTACAACAGTTTTCTATGCAAATTGAGATTACGGTGCTTCCATCTTTATTATTTTATTCAAAACTATGAAAAACATGCTTACCTATAATGTTGTATTTTATAGCACAGGGGCTACAAAGTCGATTAATTGACTCCCAATGCTCATTGATAGAATAAGGCATATCTTGAGTACCCATGAAGGATGATGTTATAAATTCGACAAACTCCCTGAATGTTACATCATTTCCATTCAGCAATGATGAATTTGTAGGATTAGGCCGGAACATCCTGATGATGAATCGCCCGACTCTTTCCTGAATAAGTTATGGAATATACATTAAAAAATATGAAATAAAAATATTCTCACTTATTTTGTCAATTTAGAATCTTACGCTGAACGTAAACTGTCCAATTTTTGACTGGCTTCACTTTAATTAAGAGTAAAGAGAGATGCGAAACTATCACTGAATTGAAAAATAAGTTATATGTGGACGTAGTTAGCTTTTAACTAAATTAATCATTACTATTTATTGAGCGATCCGTCGGTTTGACATAAAAAAAAAGCATCAGTTATAAATATACTGTTTATATAGATACAGACTGTTTATTAAACCTCCCTATTAGGTAAATTTTTTGGCCAAAATTTGACTTTGTGTTTATGTACATACTTAACAGCCAAAGCCAAATAAAATAACACAGGGTTAGTACTCTCTCAGTAATCCAGCGCTTGATTATTCGATAACTATTACAATTCACTGTTATATTAACTAATTACAAACTAAAAATCAGGCACACCACTGTTAAAATTCTGCATATAATATTGAAACTATAATTAAATAAATAAAATATTTACCTGGAAGTACTTTGCACTAGGTGATTCATCCTCCAGCTTATTTCTATAAGCTGACAGTAGCCTCTCAAACGGGTGCCGTACAAATATGAGCTTTGTGTAATTATCTATAACAGCCACCCGTTCCGATTCCGGCAAGTTTCCGAGATTCGGGAAACATCCGGGGGAATGAGCGAGAGATGCCGGAATAGAGAGCACATTTGTGTCATTCCACCTGTCCGTCAATATCATAAATACCCGTTTCCAATTTGTGCAGGCAACCTACATTATTCAAAAAAATTAACAATTTAACATGTCGCCCAAATAAGGGTAGAAGTAAGAAGAGTACACTCGCACCAATGTAAGAATGATCGCATGACGCACTGAAAGTTTTTCTCTAATCAAATTTCGAAAATTATCAAATAAATTAATTTGATACATCATGAGTAAATTCCACTATCATGAAGAATATTGAGTTACTTTATTAATGAATTTTCAAAATTTACTTTTTTTTAACAAAATACCCACTTCTTAAACAAAACACTTCGCCAATATGTCACACAATCATTTTTTCAATGAGAGCCCCACCCTTTCTCTAGACCATAGGTTCTCAACGTGGGCGATAACCCCCTTGTGGGCTTTTGAGATTTTCGCGGGGGCAGTAGAAGACCCAGAGAAAATTAGGGGGCGTTGAGGTAAAAAAAAAATATAGTCCTAAAAAGCCAAAAAAAACACGCTAATCACATACTAATAAAGCATTCAGATCTACATTAAATTGGATGATATGAAAAATTTTACTTTTCTATTTGAATTAAGTAAAATTTTAACTTCCGATTTCAAGTAAAATGTCTCATACTTAAATAAATACAGATGAAGTTAATACAAGCCTGTTAATAAAAAATAGCAAAAAAATATTACTTATGTTTAGTTTTTGTTAAATAACGCGATTTTTGCAAGAACACTTCAAATTCTAGTTAATTTGGGTGCTAGCTTTTATTTTAAATATCTTACTTTCTGTAACATTTACCCCATTTTGCGGCCACATTTTGTGTGCGCCGCTATCTCGGTTCACTGTAAATAATATACTTAGGTCGGTACATAATATTTTCCTAGCCTCGGTACTTCTCTTAATATAATTACATTTGATTGTTAGTGTGACGAAGGCAACAAATGTCCATATCACAGGAGAATCTGAGCCCTTACAAATAGATTGAATATAAACAAAACTTAGGAACATAGCAGTAGAGAAGTTTATGTTTATGGTCAATAAGAATGTGCTCCAAACTTTCAGGCGTTATATCAAGAGATGTATTGTATTGAAAATTATCACAAGTTTTTTGGATATGCTCTTGTCTGGCTAAATTAACCGACTGCGTCAACTCGAACACGTGATTTGTGGACTCTGATATTCCCGCGTCGTTTAAGTTAACATCATTCGAAAAATCCCAATCACATCTTCCAGGCATGAAGAGAGCAATCAATAAAATTGCATATATTATATTCATGATATTCACTATGCTACGTCTCACAAAGAACTACAATAACATTTTGCGGGTCAGTAGGTCAAATGCGTATTTTGAATTAAAGTTTCCATTTTTTAAGTAACATTCTATTCGACAACACACTTTCGGGATTATCAAAATAATGTTGAAGCTTTTTCGGTTTCCAACAATAACAAACCAATTGAAAATAACATTTTGCAAATAATCTAAAACTCTGCAATCAGCTGGGATAAGAATAATTATTTAAAATTGAGTTGAAATCATATCAACACGACTATTAAATTAGACTTTGACACTGACAGCTTGCTGCTGACAGTATATCATTTATACCTTTATCTATGCTGACAGCTGACATGAGACATGGATACAGACATTATGACATGACCAATATCATGGCTCCTATAGACTTGGCCAGGTTGGCGAAAATCTCTTGACGATGAGATTAATTTCTTTCTATAGCAAAAATTCAGAACACTGCCGGTTACTTTTTGCCAAACTTTTTAACGGTTTTGTTTGTCAGCCTCGTCAGTGTTGGGCAACCATGGTCGCGGGCTCGATTTCCAATGGGGGTCAATATGAAATATTTATTTGAACATGATTTTCATATAAAAAATATTTCATATATATGTGATACCTTGGACTGGCGCTGAAGCTAATGACTGTTCATCTTGCCTTCATGTAGCTAATGATCAAGATTCACTGCACTCGGTGTTTGATGTACCAATGCAATGCCCTATGCACCATTGCGTGCGGATAAGGGAGAGTAATAGTTTTAGCGGTTTAACGGTTAATACTTTTGGGCGCCGCTCGTCAGCACTGGCTACCATATCTTTCTATCACACTGTTATTTATCGGAAGTATTATTTTTAAATCTACTCCCACCACCATCGATGGATGAATGTGTGGAATGGGTGAAAAAAAACTGTGTGAAAAAATGTGTGGAATTAGCGGACAGTGAGAATTTGACACTTGCGGTTGCACAGTTTTTTTTATTGAGTTTTAGCTTTACACGGGACAGTTTTCAGACTGCACAGGAAACTTTACAGTTTACTGTCTCCTTATGTTTAGTGTATACAATATTGGAGCACTTTGTGTGTAAATAAATGGAAACTTAACAAACGAAACGTAACAGCCGCTATCACGCCAATGTTAGTGAAGGAGGTAGATTTTAGAAAAGTACTTCCAATAAAATATCTGTGTGGTAGGAAGAGATGGCTCGAGAGTTGATGGTCATCCGTTCCCCACCCTTCAACGCAAGAAAAAAAAACTATTATCCCCGCTTTTCAAAATTGTCTAAATAATCAGTGTGTCTATGGCACAGATTATTTGTTTGTCTATGCATAATAACAATAATTATTGTTGCAAAATGGTTGGCCGGCGCGTTGCTGCAGTTTTAAGTGATTTTTTATGTTTTGTTTAGTTTGTAGAGTTTTGTAAACTTAAAAGGTGTCAATTTAAAATAAATCCTTACTTTAAGGAAAATCAGGCTTTAGTTTTTAATAATAGTATACACATTTTAGACGCATTATCAGTTTGCTAATACTTGTGTCGGTGGAAGTATGAAATAAATATGCTTGTATACAAAACATAAAATCTACACAATGATGGGACCACCAACTTCTGGGGTGTCTGGCGACCCCTTAGCTCAAATGAATACGTACAGAAGTTATGTTACCATGCTTGCTGATCCAGGAGCCAAAGATGAAATTAAACTAAAGGCTGCCCAAGAGTTGAGCGAAAATTTTGAAGTAAGTAATAATTATTTTAAGGGCATACATACCTTGATGAATCTAAGGATGTAATAATTGAAACATGATGTATCAAAAGTATTCATGTGATATATTAAATTCTAGTGCCTTTTCTTTATTTCTAGGTTATTATAAATTCTACTCAGTATCCTCAATTCTTGGACCATTCACTCAAAATATTTTTAAAAATACTTCAAGATGGAGATACTCATTTCATAGCCGAGTATAATATACAGCAAGTACGTAAATTGATACTAGAAATCATACACAGGCTGCCAATTAGTGAAACATTGCGGCCTTACGTCAAGAACATTTTGATACTGATGTTAAAGCTAATGGAAATCGAAAACGAGGAAAATGTCTTAGTGTGCCTTAAAATATTTATGGAAATGCACAAAACTTATAGACCTGCATATAATCCAGAGGTAGACGTAAGTATATACTGTTTGATTTACTCAATATTCAGTCAATATGAATTATTTACAAATCTCCACTTCCATAGAAAGTAATTTACTCGGGTTTAACGGTGCCGTAGTAACTGATGACATTATTATACAAACATGGAGTAACAAAACTCATAGTACAACCCTAAAACTGGGGAATCTACATCTGCAATATTATTGCACATTCGACTCCATATTATTATGACTTCAATCTGAGCTTGAAAAAATATTTTTTTCTTCTCATAAAAGCTTTCATTAGTACCGCAGATTAAGTCAAATTCCACAAATTCTTATTCAAATGCAATTTTTTATTTATGGATACTATTAATTTGACTAAATAAATGATATTTGATAACAATTAGCAAAAATGCATAGAAAAAAATCCATTTCATACTCAATTTTCTCAAAAACTATGGGTCAAATCCAAAAAAATTATTCTACAAAATGGACTCCTAATATGATGTAGATTCACTGGTTTCCCGCTTGTACATCTAGTTTTGTTACATGGTGTGTACTGATATTTCTATTTTTACAATAATTTTTCCAGATACACAAATTCTTGCAATGGGTGAAAGCCATTTATTCTGATTTGCCAAATCATTTACCAAAAATATTTGAACCCCGATCCACTTTACGTGTCAAGGATCTTTCGGAAGTAAACATTGAACAACTTCTGCTGGAAACGTACACCGTCACACCAATACACACAGAGAAAAAGTTGGTTGATGGCACTGTTGTTACGGTATGTTTTTATTTCCCTTATTTTGCTTCATACTTGACGGCTCATAGTACCAGGACAGTTTAGACAAGACAGTTTTAGACAAGAGTGCACAAGCAGGTAGATAATCGCTGTGCTACGTTTTTTTACTACATTCATGTAAAAAATAATAACAAAAACTGCATAATGAAATTGTTATTTCGTTTTTTTCTTTTATATGATATCTGCACACTTCTCGGTGTAATATGATTTATTGTTATGTTTTCAGTATAATCTTATTCCAAAGTCTGTGCTGTCGTTGAAAGTTCTTCAGGAATTACCAATAATTGTAGTATTGATGTATCAACTTTATAAGCAAAATGTTCACGAAGAGGTTGGCAATTTTATTCCTCTGATAATGGAAACTATTACACTTCAACCATCTCTTGTACACAGGTAAAATATATTTATGTTATTATTCAAGAAATAGTTATAATATAAACATAATCTTACACCAACTCATCAAAATTTATATGTAAAAATATGTGAGGCATATAAAAACAAAGGCGAAAGTGTCCACTTTCTTCAATTGTTGGCAATCACGAAAAAACATTTGTTTAGTTTTTGCAATTCTGCCGTTTTTGTATTGGACACTGCCGTTTTTGTTTCAACAACAGAACTTTGAATCTAAAATCAAATGGATTAATGCCGTTTTTTTGACAAACAAATATTCTATGGAGAAAATACATAACTTTCCAAACAAAACTGCATATTTAACTCATTTTCGACTGCAGGTGGACACTTCCGCCTATGTTTCTATATGCCTCATGAGTAACTTTGAGTAACGAGGCAAATTAATAGAAACACAATTTCAACTAGTTTTATAAAGTGAATAGTGTAAGCATACCTTTAAAAATGTATTATGTTAGGATAAAAATAGTTAAAGTAAAATCGTTAATGTAAATTAATTAATCTATGTATAATTATGTAGAACTAAATAAATATAAAAATAATAAAAACAAATAAATAATTTCTGTCATCTGAACATCCTTTATTATATTATTGAAAAAATCTATGAATGTTTTCAGGCAATCCCCAAGTTTCAATAAGGAAGTGTTTGTGGACTTTATAGGGGCGCAAATAAAAACATTAGCTTTCCTAGCTTACATCATCAGGGTTTACCAGGAACAGGTCTCCAGTCACGCTGGGCAGATGGTGAAAGGAATCATAGGCCTGCTGACCTTGTGCCCCCTGAGGTGGCACACTCTAGGAAGGAACTTATCGTCGCCACCCGACATATCCTGGCCACTGATCTCAGGATAAGTAAGGAACAACTTCTCTTACTCACATTATCAGGGTTGCTATTATAGAACCATGATGAGAACTATGATTCACGTTCCCCCTTCCCATAGACACGCTTTTGAAAGATTTTTTTTAATAACTTGCATTCATTTAATAAAAAAAATACCATGAATCTGAATGCTTCATTTAAAAAAAAATCATTTTGGTTCCTCTGAATTTGTTGATTATTTTCCAGAATTTGTACCTTACATGGAACGGCTGTTTGACGAAGATGTCCTGTTGGGAGGAGGGTGGACCGTTCACGAGTCCTTGCGCCCCATCGCATACTCCACCCTGGCTGACCTGGTACACCATGTGAGGCAGCACCTTCCCCTGTCTGATCTCGCTAGAGCTGCTCACTTGTTCTCGAAAAATGTGCACGATGAATCCTTGCCAACCAGGTATTATGGGATGACTTTGTAGTTTTCATATATGTGGTATTTTATGTGCAAGGATGATAAATTGTTTTGTGTTTTCCAGCATACAAACAATGTCGTGCAAGCTTCTACTAAACTTGGTAGATTGTATCCGTCAGTACTCGGAGAATGAAGTGACACCATCCGGGAGTGGTACTGCTGGAGTCGGAGGATCAGCAGCCGGCGCTACTCCATCTCCACCAGCTCTCCAGGGACGTAACTTGTTATTACGAATACTGGAAGTCTTTGTGTTGAAGTTTAAAACTATTTCTAAACTACAGTTACCCATATTAATGGCCAAATGGTAAGCCTGTTTTGATAATTTTCTGCTCTTTGTTTTTCTTTCAGAGTACTGTTTAAAAATGTAAGCACTAATTTCCATTCTTTTGTAGCAAAACTCCCAGCAATACGTTCCCCGCTGTAGGACCCATCGCACCGGGACAACCTCCCAATACTCCGCAGACTCCAGTTCCTCTCTCTGCCAGTTCTTCCGATCTACGCACTGAGGAGGAGAGATCTTCCCAAGAAGCTATGGACGTGTTTGCCCAAAAAACAGAAGAAAAGTCCAAATTTGGCTTTCCTTCTTCACAAGTCAACAATTATAATGTAGCTGACTACAGAACGCTGGTGAAAACTCTTGTATGTGGTGTAAAAACCATTACTTGGGGGTGTGCCTCTTGCAAGGTAAAACATATTCATATTACATGGTGGAGAGAATAAACAAGAATGCAACTTTACAAATAATAGCCAATACTTTTCTGTCTAATCCATCCATCTCTCCTATATTCGCCACAGTCCTTGTGGAGTACCTTTTAGAACGTATGGAAGAAATGGGATCTAACGTCGAACGCTCCAATTTATACTTGAGATTATTTAAACTGGTTTTTGGATCAGTGAGTCTATTTCCTTCTGAAAATGAGCACATGTTAAGGCCCCACTTGCACAGTATAGTAAATAAAGCTATGGAATATGCCATGACAGCTAAGGAACCATACAACTATTTTCTGCTTTTAAGGGCACTCTTCAGATCCATTGGCGGTGGAAGCCACGATCTTCTGTATCAAGAATTCCTTCCCTTGTTACCTAATCTTTTAGAAGGTCTAAACAGGCTACAGAGTGGACTGCATAAACAGCATATGAAAGATTTGTTTGTAGAACTATGCCTTACTGTTCCCGTTCGTCTTAGTAGTTTATTACCATATCTCCCTATGCTCATGGATCCATTAGTCTCTGCCTTGAATGGCTCCCATACACTTATTTCACAAGGGCTGCGAACTTTGGAGCTTTGCGTGGATAACCTTCAACCTGACTTCTTGTACGAGCATATTCAACCAGTTAGGGCTGATCTGATGCAAGCTTTATGGAGAACATTACAAAATAATGATGTTGCCCGTATAGCATTCAGAGTGTTGGGCAAATTTGGTGGTGGAAATCGTAAAATGATGATAGAACCTCAGAGATTGGAATATAAAGAAACCGAATCTGATGGACCGGCAGTTATCGCTTATTTCCAAGAACACCATCGACCTATAGAATTTTCTGTATCAAAGGTGATAGATACAGCATTTAGTGCTTTGAAATCCAGTACCACAGATCCATTTTACAGAAGGCAATGTTGGGAAGTATTACGATGTTATTTAGCCGCATCCCTCTGTTTGGACGATGATAAGCACACCTTGCAAAAGTTATTCCTCCACCCCAGTTTCCTGGAAGGTAAAATATCTCCCATGACAAGTCCACACTACAAGTGTTCGGATAGCGTGACCAGAAGCACCCACCAAACTGCTCTAACCGGGATGTTTGTAGCAGCGGCCATTAAAGAGTTACGTCACCTTGTGTTGCCGACCATGGTGGCTTTAGTTAGACATTACACGATGGTTGCTGTCGCTCAACAGGCTGGCCCGTTTGCTCTCAGCCAAAGAAAAGGTTCCGCATGTACTGGATTAGATCCGCTGGTACTCATCGACGCTATTGCAGTCATTATGGGACACGAAGAAAAGGAGCTTTGTAAACCCGGACACTTGGCTTTAGTGCTGATGATGGAAACTGCCGCTACCATCTTAGGTGGTAAGGAGCGTGCTTGTCAACTACCACTCATGGAATACCTGGCCGAGAGAATGTCTCTCTTGTGTTACGAGCGCGCGCTTGGTACGCCAAACTCGGAGGTTGTATCGCTATCAAGTTTATGTTTGAAAAAATGGCAATAAAATGGGTCTATCAACACATGTTCACTTTCCTCAAAGCTTTTCTCTTCGTAATGATGGATTTAACGGGCGAAGTATCTAGCGGAGCTATTGATATGGCCACTGTAAATTTGGAAAAAATGATAAGGGTTTGCGTTACTGGGTCCTCCAGTGGCGTCAGTGAACAAAATTTGAGAGTTTTAGAAACAGAAGTAATGATGGCTCGAAATAAAGCTTTGCAAGATGCCCTACACGAGTTGGTGAGGCAAGTTACCAGTCCCCATGTACTAGTTAGAGAACAGGTAAGAATGACGACTTATTTTAACAGATACTAATGAGTTTTGTTCTGTAATAGATGGTTTATTTATTTATATTTTAATGTTATACACACAGTGCTATGTTTAGTACACATTAACAAAGAATTTTCAAATTGAGGTAACATATAGAACAAAACACCAATTACGTGGACAACACAATGTACAAGACAAATTTCTAAAGACGTGAAGTGAGCAAACAGTGGTTATGTTATGTCATGTGTGTGGAGTGTGGTGTATGTGTTGGGAAATCTGAATATTTAAGTGCAGGAGAGGATAAGTAAAGAGAAAGAGGATACCGATTACATTATCTATTCATATTTTAGGCAATGCACTCCCTCAGACTTATAGCTGAACTACAAAACAAAACAGTGACTGAAGTAATGGACCCTCACCGAGAGGTTTTAGTGGATATCATTCCACCCAAAAAGCATTTACTACGCCACCAACCTGCCAATGCTCAGATGGGTCTAATGGATGGAACCACTTTCTGTACTACTCTTAATCCTCGCCTTTTTACTATCGGTGAGTAAAGTATGTATTTGTAATCAAATATATTTTTTTAAAAGCATGGACACTAATTTATGTTTTTTTTCAATGATAGATTTATCTATTACGGAACACAAGGTATTCTTCCACGAGCTGATAGCGATCTGTGAAGCAGATGACGCTATGTTGGGCAAGTACGCTTGTTACAAGAGCGTCAGTCTGGTGCCATTGAGAAAGTCTGCGCTAAGATCTTTGGCTTCCTGCCATTACATTCAGGGATCTACGTATAGAGAAAAGATTTTTAATGTTCTCTATAAGACTTTAGAAAAATCTGATCCTGAACTACAACACGTAAGTCACACTTAAAAAAAAAATTGTGCGGATCTATATAAATGTATAAAAAATTTATGGTTTTTTTCTGGTATTTACAGGCTGGATTTGAGTGTATGCAGAAGTTTTTGAGTGGTTTCCAAATCGATATGGAGATGGTTCATCCCATAATGCGACCCCTTCTACTTACTCTTGGCGATTACAGAAACCTAAGTGTCAATAGTGCCAAAAGATTGTCTTATCTTACGCAACTCTTTCCCTCATCTTTCAACGAGAAACTCTCCGAGCAATTGTTACAACTTTTAAAGAAGCTTTTAGATCACGCTATCCAAACAACCAGAGGTATTTTATGTAAACTTGCATAAATTGCCATTTCAATTATGTATATATATATTTTTGTATTTTTTAATTTGTTTCCATCACTTTACAGGTACAAATTTCCTCGGGGCATCCAAAACTGGTGAAAATGAACAGAAAATAATTTTGTTGATAGGTATTTTCCATCAAATTCCCGCAGCATCTAGTAAGTCCCTCGAGGCATTATGCCGTTTGGTTCTTCAAGCTGAAAAGGCTCTTATGATTGAAGCGGGTTCACCCTTTAGAGAACCACTCATCAAGTTTTTGCTAAGGTAATCAATTACTTGAATTTAATCATATTAAATGTTGAAAATATTTTCATTACGAATATCTCTACAGAGAACAGAGACAAGGAGGCTCTGGAAAGTAATTTGGATATATAAGTGTTTACAGGGCTTGTAACCTGTCATGGGCTGGCTACTTGACGTATTACAACATTCCTCATTCCACTTATCCGAACGATATCTGTAATTTTTAATTGTCGTTTTTATATGCAACCCTAAAATATGATTAATGGTTAAGGCACCATTGTTTCCATTATTAAAACACACGAAACAATGTGTAAATATTGTTTTATATTTGAACAAATAACGCATTATAAACAAGTAACTAATTAATATTTCGTTACATTCATAAAATACCAGCTGAGGATGGATTGAAGTTGCCTTGAGATACAATAAACCTCTAATTTTTTTAATACATTTTCAGATTTCCGAAAGAAACATTGGAGTTATTCCTAAGTGATAACAGCATAAAGGAGCAGCAATTCAGCAGGTTCCTTATTTACCTGATTGTGCACGAGAAAGGAAAACCTTACCGAGAAGTATTGCAAAACGTAAAGAAAGTTCGCTTGGTCACCTTGCTCCTGGCGCACTCTCACGCACCCTCCAACCTCACCCACGCAGACAAGAATGAGATGCAACACCAAGCCATTAGGATCATCTCGCTGCTCATCAAGTTCGATGACCAGTGGCTGTCTACGCAGCAAGATATTGTAGAGGCGCTCAAGAGAATATGGTGCAACGACCAATATCAGGTAATCACCTTTGAGACCTATCTCAACGGGTTGTGCTGACTTGTTGCAGAGTATGCTAAGGTGCTTGGTTTGTTACAGGAAACACATAAGAACGTAGACACAGTGGATTCCACACATTGGAAGGAACCCAAATTAATAGTGAAAATATTATTGCATTATTTCTGCCACCATCCTAATGATATTGATTTATTATTCCAACTGTTAAGAGCTCTGTGCAGTCGCTTCATTCCAGTTTTCCAGGTTTGTGTTTTATATTTTAAACCATTCAAATGAACGCAAAAGAGAATTGCGATTATTTTACATTACTAATCAATTTTTTATTCTAGTTTCTTCGAGACTTCCTTGAAAACACAGTTGCCCAAAGTTATACAGTTGAATGGAAACGGCGAGCCTTCTTCCGATTTGTGGAGCACTTCCAAACTGACACAATGTCTCAAGATTTAAAGGCCAAAGTTTTACAAATGATTTTGATTCCTTGTTTTGCCGTCAGCTTCGAGAAGAAGCAGAACATTGTGGGAGGACCACCCGCTCCATATCAGGATAATCCAGATAATGTGGTGTCTGTATTTATCAATAATGTGAGTTTACATCATATCATTCTGCATCCTGCTATTACTATGTTTCATGTCTGCTCCCTACCATTTCCACTGTCTCCAATCGTCAACTCCTGTGCGTCTTCCCAACTCACAACTATTGTCCAAGCCTTGTTAAGGCTTAATATATGGCCCAGCCAGCAAACTGCCTTCGCTTGTCAACAGTTGAAACCAGTGATGGTGTCTATTTACTCCTTATTTGAATTTGACTAATGAGGTGAACCATTTTCCAGGTGATAGATCCGGAAAACCCCTTTGGTTGTTCAGATAGTGTGCGCATATCACTCCTGCAGTTTGCCTGTTTACTCCTGGAGCAGGCGTCTGCTCATATTCACGATGCCAATAATAAAAAACAAGGCAATAAGTTAAGGAGACTTATGACATTTGCGTGGCCGTGTTTGTTAGTCAAGAATTATGTTGATCCAGCCACAAGGTTACTTCATCATACTACTCGCTCGTGCTTTATAATGTAGGCAACGCTATTTCTAAACTAATTTTCCAATTTTTTTTCTTGTAGGTATCATGGCCACCTTTTACTAAGTCACATCATTGCCAAATTTGCTATTCATAAAAGGATCGTTCTTCAAGGTAATGTAATCAGCTTTGTATTATTTCATCATTTATAAATTACTGTTTGTCATGTCGAATCAACTGTGGAATCTGACATAAATGGCAAGAAAGAAATGGGATAATAATCCATTTTCAATGTATCGGTTTGTTTCAGTGTTTCATAGTTTACTGAAGAAAATTTTTTTTTTCCCCCCCAATTTTTTCCCCCTTTTTTGGTTTTTTTTTTCCCCCAAAGGTTTTTCCCAAAAAAAGGGGGGTTTTTTGGGCCGGGGGGTTTGGGAAAAAAAAATTTTTGGTTAATAATCCTTTCCCGGGTTTTTTTTTTGGGAAAATTTTTTTGGGGGGGGGGGGTTTTTTGGGGAAAAAAAGAGGTTTTTTTTTTAAAAAAAGGTTTTTTAAAATTTTTTTTGGGGTTTTTGGGGTTTGGGGTTTTTTTTGGGGTTAAAAAAGGAATTCCCAAAAATTTTTTTTAAAAAAATTTTAAAAAAATTTTTCCCAAATTTTTTAAAATTTTTTTAAAAACCCCCCCCCCCCCCCCCCCCCCCCCCCCCCCCCCCCCCCCCCCTTTTTTTAAAAAAAAAAATTTTTTAAAATTTTTTTTTTTTTTTTTAACCCCTTAAAAAAAAAAAAAAGGAAAAAAAAGGGGGGGGTTTCCTTTTTTTTGGTTTTTTTTGGGTTTTTTTTTTTTTCCCCCCAAAAAAAAAATTTTTAAAATTTTTTTTTTAAAAAAAAAAAAAAAAAAACCCAAATTTTTTTTTGGGGGGGAAAAAATTTAAAAAATTAAGGGGGAAAAAAAATTTTTCCCCCCCCCCAACCAATTTTTTTAAAAAAAAACAAAAAAAAAAAGGGGGGAATTTTTTTTTAATTTTTTTAAAAGGGGGAAAAAAAAAAAATTTTTTTAAAAACTTTTTTAATTTTTTTAAAAAAATTTTTTTTTTTTTTTTTTTCCCCCCTTTTTTTTTTAAAAAATTTTTCCCCTAAAAAAAAATTTTAAAAAAAAATTTTGGTATTTTTTTTTTTTTCCCTTTCTTTTTCCCAAAAAATTTTTTTTAAAAAAAAATTTTTTTCCCCGGGGGGGGTTTTTTTTTAAATTTTTTTTTTTAAATTTTTCCCCCCCAAAAATTTTTTTTTTTTGGGGGGGCCCCCTTTGGGGGGGGGGGGTTTTTTTTTCCCCCTTCCCCCCGGCCCCCCTTTTTTTTAAAATTTTTTCCAAAGGGGAAAAAACCAAAAAATTTTAAACCAAAAATTTTTAATTTTTTTTCCCAAATTTTTAATTTTTTAAAAATTTTTTTAAAAAAAACCCGGGGAAAAAAAAATTTTTTTTTTTTTTAAAAAAGGGGGGTTTCCCCAAAAAAAATTTTTTTTCCCCCCAAAAAAAAATTTTTTTTTAAATTTAAAAAAAATTCCCCCTTTTTTTTTTTGGGGTTTTTTAAAAAAAAATTTTTTAAAAAAAAAACCCCCGTTTTTAAAAAAAAGGGGAAAAAATTTTTTAAAAAAAAATTTTTGGGTTTTTTTTTTTTCCCCCAAAAAATTTTTTAAAAAACCCCAAAAAAAGGTTTTTTTTTTGGGAAAAAATTTTTTTTTTTTTTAAAAATTGTTTTTGGGGGGAAAAGTTTTTTTAAAAAATTTTTTAAAAACAAAAAAAAAAAAACCCCCCCTTTTTTTGGGGAAAAAAAAAAAAAATTTTAAAAATTTCCCCCCCCTTTTTTGTTTTTTATTTTTTTTAAAAATTTTTTTGGGGGAAAAAAGGGGTTTGGAAAACCCCCTTTTTTTGGCCGGGGTTTTTAAAATTTGGATTGTTTTTTTTTAAATTTTAAATTTTTTGGGGGTTTTTTTTTTTTAAAAAAAAAAAGGTTTTTAAATTTTTTTTTTCCCCCCCTTTTTTTTCATTTTTTGGAATTTTTTTAAAAATTTTTTATTTTAAAAAAAAAGGGTTTTTTTTTTTAAAAAAAATTTTTTTTTTCCCCCTTTTTTGGGGGGGGGGGGGAAAAAAAAATTTTTTTTTCCCCCAAATTTTTTTTCCCCCAAAAAGGAAAAAATTTAAAATTTTTTTTTTTTCCCCCGGTTTTTTTTTTTTTTTTTTTTTAAAAAAAAAAATTTTTTGGTTTTTTTTTTTTCCATTTTTTTTTTAAAAAATTTAAAAAAAAAATTTTTTTTAGGGGTTTGTTGGGGGCCCCCCCCCCTTTTTTAAAAAAATTTTTTTAATCAAAAAAAAAGGGGGGGTTTTGGGGGGGGGGGGGGGTTTTTTTTTGGGAAAAAAAAAAGGGGGGTTTTTTTTTGTTTTAAAATTTTTTAAAAAATTTTAAAAAAAACCAAATTCAAAAATTTTTTTTTGGGGTTAAAAAAATTTTTTTAAAACCCAAAGGGGGGTTTCCCAAAAAAAAAACCGGGTTTTAAAAAGGGATTTTTTTTTGGGGGGAAAAAAAAATTTTAACCCCCAAATTTGGGGGTTTTTAAGAAAATTTTTTAAAAAAAAAAAAAAGGGGGGGAAAATTTTTTTTTTTGGGAAAAAAAAAATTTTTTTAAAAAACCCCTTTTTTTTTTAAAATTTTTTTTTAAAAAAATTTTTTTTTTAAAAAAAAAGGGTTTTTTTTTTTAAAAAAAAGGGAATTTAGGAAAAAAATTTATTTTTAAAAAAATTTGGAAAAAAAAATTTTTATTTTTTTTTAAAATTTTTTAAAATTTTTTTTTTTAAAAAATTTTTTTTTTTGGGGTTTAAAAAAATTTTTTTAAAAAAAAAAAAATTTTTTTTTTTTTTCCCCCCCGAAAAAAGGGTTTTTTTTTTTGGGGTTTTTTTTAAAAAAGGGGGGTTTCCCCTTTCTTTTTTTGGTTTTTGGGGGGTTTTTCCAAAATTTTTAAAATTTGGGGGGCCCTTTTTTGTTTTCCCCCCAAAAAAACCCCTTTTTTTTTAAAATTTTTTTTCTTTTTTTTTAAAAAAAAATTTTTTTTTTAAAAAAAAAAAAAACCCCCAAAAAAAATTTTGGGGAAACCTTTTTCCCGGGGGGGTTTAAAAAATTTTTTAAACAAAAGGGAAAAAAAAAAAGGGGGGGGGTTTGGGGAAAAAAATTTTTTTTTTTTTTTTTTGGGGGGGTTTTTTTTAAAAAAATTTTAAAAAAAAAACCCAACGGTTTTTTAAACAAAATTTTAAAATTTTTTTTTTCCCCGGGGGGGAAAGGGAAACAAAAAAAAAAAGGTTTGGCCCCCCGGGAAAAAAAACCCCCCAAAAAGAAAAGAAAGGGGAACCCCCTTTTTGGGGGGGGGTTTTTAAAGAAATTTTTTAAAAAAAAAAACCCTTTTGGGGGGAAAAAAAGGGGGAAATTTATTTTTTTTAAAAAATTTTTTTTTTTTTTTTAAAAATTAATTTTTTTAAATTTTTTTATTTGAAAATTTTAAAAATTTTAAACCTTTTAAAAATTTTTGGGGGAAAAAAAAAAAAAAAAATTTTTTTTAAATTTTTTTTTTCCCCTTTTAAATTTTTTTATCCCCCAAAAAAAAAAAGGGGTTTTAAATTTTTTTTTTAAATTTAAATTTTTTTTTTTTAAAATCCCCAAAGGCCCCCCGGTTTTTTTGGGCCCTTTTTTTTTTTTTCCCCCCCTTTTTTTTTAAAAAAAACCCCCCCCTTTCCCCCCCCCCCCCCCCCCCCCCCCCCCCCCCCCCCCCCCCCCCAACCCCCCCCCCCCCCCCCCCCCCCAAAAAAACCCCCCCCCCCCCCCCCGGCCCCCCCCCCCCCCCCCCCCCCCCCCCTTTTTTTTTTTTTTTAAATTTTTAAACCCTTTATTTTCCCCCAAAAAATTTTTTTTTTTTTCCCCCTTTTTTTTGGGGAAAATTTCCCCCTTTTTTTTTTTCCCCCCAAATTTTCCCTTCCCCCCCAAAAAAAAAATTTTTTCCTTAATTTTAAAGAACTAAAAATTTTTTTTTTTGGGCCCCCCCCCCCCCCCCCCCCCCCCCCCCCCCCCCCCCCCCCCCCCCTTTTTTTTTTCCCCCTTTTTAAAAAGGGGGGGGGAAAATTTTCGGGAAACCTTTTTAAAAAAAAAAATTTTTTTTTGGGGGGTTTTTGGTAAATTTTTTTTTAAAAAAAAATTTTTTTTTTAAAAAAAACCTTTTTATTAATTTTTTTTTTGTTTTTTTTTCCCGGTTTTAAAAAAAAAAATTTTTAAAATTTTTGAAATTTGGGGGGAAAAAAAAATTAAATTCCCCCGGGTTTCCCCTTTTTTTAAAAATTTTTTTAATTTTTTTTTTTTTGGGGAAAAATTTTTTTTTTTTTTTTGGGGGGGTTTTCCCCCCCCTTTTTAAATTTCCCCTTTTTTTAAAAATTTTTTTTTTTTTTTTTTTTTTTTTTTAAAAAAACCCCCTTTTTTTTTAAAAGGGTTTTTTTCCCTTTTAAATTTTTTTAAAGGGAAACTTTTTTTTTTTTAAAACCTTTAAAAATTTTTAAAAATTTTTTCCCCCTTTTTTTTTTGGGGGGGGAAAACCCATTTTTTTTTTTTTGGGGGAAAAACCTTTTGGGATTTTTTTTTGGGGTTTTCAAAATTTTTTTTTTTTTTTTTTTTTTTTTTTAAAAAAGTTTTTGGGGCCCAAATTTTTTAAAATTTCCGGGGGCCTTTTTTTTTTTGGGGGGGGGGGGGGGGGGTTTTTTATTTCTTTTTTTTGGGGGGGGGGGGGGTTTTTTTTTAAAAAAAAGGGGGGAATTTTGGGGGGCCCCTTTTTTTGTTTTTTTTTTCCTTTTTTTTTTTTTGGGAATTTTTTTTAAAAAATTTTTTTTTTTAAAATTTTTGGGAGGGAAATTTTGGGGGGTTTTTTCCCTTTTTTAAAATTTTTCCCCTTTTTTCCCTTTTTTTATTTTTTTTTTTCCCCTTTTTTTTTTTTTCCCCCCTTTTTTTTTTTTTTTTTTTAAAAAAAACCTTTTTTTTTTTTTTTATTTTTTTTTTTTTTTTTTTTTTTTTTTGGGGCTTTTTTTCCTTTTTTTTTAAAATTTTTTGGGGTTTTTTTTTTTTTCCCCCCTTTTTTAAAAAATTTTTTTCCCCCCTTTTTTCCCCCCATTTTTTTTTTTTTTTTTATTTTACCCCCCCTTTTTTTTTTTTTTTTTTTTTTTTTCTTTTTTTTTTTTTTTTTTTTTTTTCTTTTTTTTTTTTTAAAAAATTTTGGGGGGGCCAAAAAAAGGAAAAAATTTTT